>JAKOGI010001346.1:0-10000 GCA_029747015.1 Carnegiea gigantea
GTTACGCAAAATCGTTATCGTTACGAAGTGTTTTATTCCCGAACCCAACTTATTTCAGACGGTTTGGAGCCCCAACAAGTTGTCTATTAATCTAACTAATTATCATGGTTAAACTTAACCATGATTAGCTTAAAAAGGTGGTTTTACTAGATAAAATTTCAGCCAAGTGTGTTGATTAGTTAAAACACACACAACTCAATCCAAAGTTCACTTTCTCTCTCCTCTCTCACCTCCCTCACAACAGCAGCTGGGCAGCACTTCTTGGGTGTTTTCTGGCCATTTTTTCGGCAAGCCCTAGTGGTTTTCAACCCCCGCAACATCCTAGTACCTCAAGCTACCATCCTCTATCATCAAAACCACTAAACCTTATCTCCATCTCAATTTATTTGCAATCAAAGTGAGTAATCTTAAAATTTGATCTTGTTAGTTTTGATTTTTATTTTAGTTTTGATACTTGTTTTGATGTATTGTGATCATTGATCATGATGTTTTGATGAGAAATAAGAGTTATTTTTGTGTTGATCATGGTGAAGTTGAGCTTGAATCATGCTAGGGTTTAGGGATGATCATGTTCAATCAAGCTTAAGTTAAAATCATGTTTATAGATTGATTATGATGATTATGATGATTATTTTTCTATTTGATTTTACAATATTTAGTTTTATTGATGACTATGATGATGTTTTGGGTGATTTGGAATGATTTCAAGTGAGGATTCATGTGAAAAAGGAAGAGAAAACTAAACCAGTGAAGGCTGAAAATTTCAGGAAAATAGGGCTGATTTTGGGATTAAACTGGTAATGATCAGGACATAACAAATTAGACTTTTTGGTGGGTAGATAGTTAAGCATGTTAGATTTCAAATGGCTTTTGAATCGTCTAAATCTGAGGCCTGTAGAAAAAGTTATGGCTGTTTTACCAAAACTGTGCAGATTGGACCAAACACTAACACACTTGTGTTTTAGCCCCATTTTGGGGACCCTATTGCGGGAATCGCGTTTTGTGTTGTACATGAAAGTTTTTCAGGACTTTCTGAGCTTTTCATATTGGGGTTTTAGGTCTCTATTTGAGGTCCAGGGTGAAATTTATGAATTTTTGAAGTGAACTGACCTGCTTTGGTGCAAATTGGGCTGTTATTGTAATTTTTGTGTAGCATATACTTGGAGGAAAATTTAGAAAATTTTACTATAGATTATCCATTTTATTTTCAAATTTCCTATAAGATTTCATGAATTTTGGTTAATTATTATGAGTTTGGTGATTTTTGAAAGCATTTTGAGTAATTGTGTAAAGAGCAATAATAAAGATTGAGTGAGATTGATAATGCATTCATTTTTTATATTTGGGCCAAGTAAGGTCATATAAGGGGGAAATGAATATTCATGGACTTTCATGGAACTTTTAGCTTGATCAATATGAAAAAAGAAGACAACTATACAATTTGGGAGCTTGTTTATGAGCTTTGAATTATTTATGGATTTTACAAAGAAAATACCAAGCGTAGTGAGCTTAATCGCTTCTTTTGATTTCAATGATTCATTTGGGGTGGAATTCTATATCTAATGGATTTATGAATGAAATATGAGAAGTGGGGAGAGTTGTGACCTAGAAACCATATTTATCAGACTAAGTTATTGCAGTTTATGCTATTTTGAACCAAGATATATATCTCTTGGCCTCAAACCTTTATTACTCACTCATTTCAGAATGTATCAATTATATATATATCAAGCCAATCTAGTGTACTCGCAGTTATCCTCAACCAAACTATACATCAGTGAGCCTTAAACCTATATCAGCAACCTATCTCAGAAAAGGCCACAACCACTCCCTCGTTTGTCACCATCAAGGCCTTTTCCTTTGTAATCACATTCATCTTACTGTTGTCTATTTTACTTTCATTTGCTTTATATCAAATTTAATTACTTTCACTAATTTAGTTTTGAAGTTATATTGAAATACACAAGTTATATATACCATATAATTACTCAATTTCTACTACACATACTTTTACTTACTCAATTATGTGAGTAAAGATTATTCACTAACTACACATACTTACAATGACATTTATGAAGTAGAGTTGAGGAGTAGTTATCATTCTCCGTTATGCATAAGTGTTATTAAGTCAGAACATATTTATCAAGTCAGATGGCATTTATGAAACAGCTGACTTGTATCAAGTCAGATGACATTTTTAAAGACTCAAGGTACGTCCATTGCTTATATCTTCAGAAAGCATAACATATTTATCAAGGTACAACTCTTAATGAGTTTATCAATGAATCAGTTTATATAGTGATTTGCCATTTAAGTTGTGACCCCGTCAGTTATCATCTATAGGGCGTCAGCCCATCATTTACCCATGCGACTTCAGGCCAACTCTTGATCGGATTGACAGGTATACACTTATGTATAGATCATATCATTGTAAGGGGTTTACATCCAGATAATAATGAGCAATTCAGTTTCATATTACTCTCTCATTTTCATTGTTATTACGAACTAAATGAATTGCAAAAGCGGGTACCCATCAACAGTGTTTCTATGCTCATTTTACAATACAGGAATGCATGTATTGAGTTTTTGCTCACATTTTCGAATTCTTTTCTTGTTTTCCATTTTAGGTTATGAAGTATCACATGTTTCTCCTTTTAGCAAGCCTTTTTGGAAGTCATCAGATGCTTACAGTGGATTCAGCATAGCATGACTATTGGAATAAACCTCAGGGTCAAGTTGGGTCTATATTCAATATATTTGTGTAGTGTGGAATGCAAGTTACCACATGGTATGATTAAGCCGATGGTAATGAAGTTGAACTATTATCGACTTTGCTCTTCAAGTGCTTCAGTTAATAAATTTTGTGATTGTGAACATAAGTTGCAAGTTTAAATGGTTTCAATGAGCTTTGCCCTTATCAGGACGGTGGTAGCACCTTCTATTATTAAGTCTTCCACTGCAGTTTTTCGTAAATCATATCATTAGTATTTTGAGGGCGTTACAGATTTGGTATCAGAGCTAAGGTTTTAAGGGCCACTGTGAGCTATCAAGTGCTTATGAGTTAGCTATCAAGGTGTGTATGAGTTATGTTGGACCAGTTAAATGAGCTATTGACTATACGTTCACATGTATGGGCATATATGGAGGAACCATTTTCATTTGGATGACTCAATCATTTGGTAACATCATGAGATTCAAGCATGAGCAAAGTGGACTGTGGAACCATTTAGGTCACTTGTTAGGGAGGCATGCTCTCATTTATCTGGGAGTTGTATTGTTTCTCTTATTTGTTTAAATTTTTGTAATTGCGCACTCCGGGTGTGTCACCCGTTGAGTTATGAACTCTGACGTATGGCCGTTGAGCTATTGAAGTATTTCTCTCCATTTCAGGTAGCTATTATAAGGCTTCAAGCCTGGATTTTAATCAGTTTTTAGGTGGAACTCTGTCCGTTTTGCCCCAGGATTTGAGAGTCTTATTGAGGTGTGTTAATATACCTACTCTTGGGTACAGTGATGGTTGAAACCCAATGTGGGAATGCCATTTGCAACTTCTTAAGGGATTAATATAGTGTCAAGTTAGATGTAAACCTTTGGATGAAGAAATGCCTTACGGGGCAACATCTTTGAGGTGAACCAGTATGAGATGAACACTACAATGAGTGCTTATATATGGTGATAACAATTAGTAGCTTATGGTGTGCTACTTGGCATTATATATATGGTACAAGTAAGATCAAACTGCCATGTATAGGAATTATCTGGTCTTGACACTAAGACCTTACATCAGCAATGCTTCCATTACTTCGTGCAATTAACTTATTTCTACCCTAGTTACCTTGAATGGTTCAGAGGCATCATTTCTCTATTGCTAACACTCTCTTGATTTGTAATGGAGTGTTTATGGAAATTCTCATTTGTGGTCTGTGGGGACTACACATCTGAGCAACCTTTCTTATCGGCGATTCAAACCCTGACAATCATAACCGTTTAATTCTCTGTTTCCATAATGGAGCCCATAATGACCCCTGGTATGCGTTCCTATGTGATTTGCAGTTCCTTCTAAGCATATTTGATCCACTCTACTTACAGTTCAGCCACCACTATGTCCATGTTTTTACTGTCACCTACTTTAACTCCTTGGTTCTATTTGGGGCACTATTCAATTCATTTATTTCTTACAAAGCCTTTAGTTGTTTCAAACCCAGTCATCAAACACCTTTTTAACAATTAAATGTATCCATATTGTTCGTGTTTCTATAGCACTGTAATGTCATATTGGCATACTACTCCATGGTCGTGACTGCATGTCATTACTCAAGTTATTTTGGTAACCCTTTCTTTACTAGTATAGCTTATCTTGTTAATGATAAACAACGATTTGTGCTATTTCCATCTGCTATCAATTTTGAAATTTATATGCTTACCCAAGACTTCCATTTACTGCAAATTATTTTATTAATGGATGTCATCATGTTCAGTCATAAGACTGACACCTTCATCTGGACATATTGTCCTTTCAAACACCAGATGAATAAAATTTCCCTTCTGGTGCTGTTGACCCTTATCTTCGTCATTTTACTCACATACAGATACCGTATGACTTTTCAAAAGCCGCTTTGGTAATCTATTAGATTTCTTCACCTTCAGAGCTTAATACTCCCTGTTAATTTCATAACATCGTTCATTTACTTTACTATCATGACCATCATGAATAAACTGCATGTCTTATATATGCAAGTCATTTCTATGCCTTGCCTCTTTCATTACGATTCTTCGTCCTTTCATTCATTCAGCTTACATGTCAGTCCTTTCTTACTAATAAAGAAATATCTTTGTAAGAGTTCATGTCGTGGTTACATCTCTTGACATTTTTGATTAGCCCCCTGTCATTTCAATTTACTGAGACAAGTAGGCAGTTGAATGTTTATCTTTTATACACATACCTCTAGTAGTATTACTGGAACCCTATTCACTGGACATTCAATCTAGTTTGATTAGTAGATCTGGTATCATTATGGGGGTGAACTGACTGTGTACTTACAGGACTAAGATGATTGGTAAGGATCTTAAGGTTAGCTTGAGAGATGAGGATTGGCTAAACGTACGTTTCTACAGGCCGAGGGAAGAAAAGCCCTATTTATCCCCCCAACTACATTGTGCAAGCAAGTGAATTATTATGTTAGTAATGCATTGAATATTAGTGATTTGTCAACCACACTCGGTATATCCATGTCCATATTTACAGTTGGTGGATTTAGAGATGTTTCATCTGAGGACTATTAGGATTGTTTCTTCCCAAGAAACATTGATTTTCAGATCAACCTAGTTGTAGGTACTTAATCCATTTTCAGAGCCCCTATCACATGACCCCCAGCAGAGTTCAAGGGACTACAAATTTAATGAAGTGAGTTGTTACAGAAGGGAGTTATTTGACCAAGTGCGTCACTGTGGGAAACCCTAGTTTTATATGTGTGAAGAAGGAAGACAGAATCTTATGGTTGTGTACTGTATGCAGAGAGCTGAACAAAATCATAATCAAAAATAAGTGCCTGATACCTTGCACAAATTATTTATGGGATTAATTGCCAACAATAGATGTCTTTTCCAAGAATGATTTAAGGTTCGGATATCACACCTAAACCATACAACCATAGTTTATCTTTTGCAAGAATACCTGTTTATACTAATTTTTGTTTACTTGTCTCATCTTCAAAACTTGATACTATCGAATATTGTTTAATTTCCCTTGCATTTTAACCCGATGTTTCCTGTTAGCTATGTCTTTGTAAACCCATTGTTAAATGTGCAATACATTTTTCGTTCAACCTTATATGGTTGTCAACATTCCCGTGCTCTCAACCTTCACCATCTCTATTTCATGATCTTCAGTTGTAGTTCATTTCATTGAGAGATGATTCCCTCATCTACCTTACATCTCATTTATTTATAATAATACGCTCGTATAACTTGTTCTGAATTCATAATGTAATTCAACTCTCATTGGTGTGGGTCATTGCGATTGTCATAATCCCCTTACTCTCTTTAATTTGAACTTCAACTCCTACACATATATCTTACATGCTCGTAAGTAAGCTCTAACTTTTTTGTTCAATCTTATTACTGGACTTGAGTTGGTTTGATATGAGCAAAGGCACGTTTCTAATGTCACTTGTTCAATCTATTTACTTATCCATTGGTACTTTGCTCATTCAATCTATTGATCTATCCATTGCATTTTACTGGTTCAATCTATTGATCTATTTATGGCACTTGCAATTCTCACACCTATATCTTATATCCTCATAAGTAAACTTCAGTAATCCTTATTTAATCTTATTGCTGTACTTGACTTGGCTCCATATGAGCAAATGCATGTTTCCACTGCAGCCTATTCAATCCATTTATCTATTCATTAGACCTTGCTTGTTCAAGCTATTTATTTATCCATTGTACCTTGTTTATCCAATCTATTTATCTATTTATTGTATTTTGTTCGGCCACTCCCTCGATTGCATTTATCCTATCAATGGTATCTAGAAAGTCACCCTGTTGGAACTCCGTTGCTGGCCATCTTGTTTTTTTTTTTTTTAATCATCAGCTAAACTCAAAGGTAACTGGGCCATCTATCTTCTTGGATCACTATGTATTGGATCCTTTATAATCAATATTTATAAACCACGATTCTTGTGGTATTATATTTCAGAATTCATGACACACTAATGTTTATCTTTGTTGTAACCCTCCATGTTAATTCCTCCGTTATAAATCTTTTCTAGTCTCATTGTTCATTTCTTTTGTATGCAATGATTCTCTTGGCTAAGAATTTCATCACTCTCATTCGTAACCATGGTCATTTCATTGCCCATTATCGACCAGAAGCAGATCCTTGAGTAGTCTGATAAGGGGAGATCATGTGAGGCAATAGGAATATCAAATGAGGAGATTTTGATAAGAGCATAATCTCATGCACTGTCTAATTATATTGGAGTGAGCTAGAAGAAACATTGAGTACAAGGTCAGAGCTCACCTAAGCAAGCATTAAGAGGGAAAATTCAAGTACATGTTGAGGTGATACAAGGTTGACAAAAGAGTTATGCTGGCAAAATAAGAAAATAACCAAAGTGTCAGATGGGTTATAAAGTATTTCAAAAAGCTTTTCTAATCCAGGTAGTAAGAGACGGACTATCCAATGACAATTAGGGACTAGTTAAATGGGGCCTTGTGATTCATAGAAAGGTTAAATCCCGTAGCTTGTTGACTGCACCTACCAGTCGAACTTGAGCACGTATACAATGTGTTTTATAGCTCGTAATAGTATGAGAGTACTTATCAGGGTATATAACAGTTTTCATTAGTGGACAAGGTGATGAACAAGTAGTGAGCACCTCCTCACTAGTAACAAGGTTCTTTTCTGTCGAAGAGAATATCAATTTTGAATCATAGTAATTGAGTTCATTGCGGCTATTGTATGTGAGAAGTATCCGGATCTACTACTGAAACATGGGATTACCCTTAGTTAGAGTACATTGGGCAAATTATACCTCTTTAGAGGGAAGCAATGGGAACCAATGGCGCATGTGTTTTTAAAGCAGCCCTGCATACATTTGGCAAGCATCATAAGTTTCGAGGACGAAACTCTTTAAGAGGGGAAGGATGTAATAACCCGACCGTAACCCATATTTCTTTATTTAAATCATATTTATTTATTTAATTAATCATATTTATTCATTTAATTTATCATGTTTATGGATTTAATCCGTCATGGTTATTTGCTTAACCAAATCATGTTTATTAATTCAATTACACTCATTGTATATTTACCGAATTACCTTGTATCATTTAAATTTTCTGCTTTTATTTGTCGTATTTAATCATCTCAGTTGGGGATATTTTATTTGGGTCCCATTTTGCAATTTAAGTTTCATTGATTTGTTAATTCAAGTTTTGTTGATTAACTAAATATCGGGTGAATCGATATTAGATCTCGATAATTATGGTTTAAGAAATTATTATTAGTATCATTATTATTATTATTGCTATTATTATGTTCTTTATTATTATTATCATTATTGTTATTATTATTATTTTATAACCTTGCAAAAATTTAATTTTGAGTTACGCAAAATCGTTATCGTTTTATTCCCGAACCCAACTTATTTCAGCCGGTTTGGAGCCCCAACAAGTAGCCTATTAATCTAACTAATTACCATGGTTAAACTTAACCATGATTAGCTTAAAAAGGTGGTTTTACTAGATAAAATTTCAGCCAAGTGTGTTGATTAGTTAAAACACGCACAAGTCAATCCAAAGTTCACTTTCTCTCTCCTCTCTCACCTCCCTCACAGCAGCAGCTGGGCAGCACTTCTTGGGTGTTTTCCGGCCATTTTTTCGGTGAGCCCTAGTGGTTTTCGACCCCCCCAATATCCTAGTACCTCAAGCTACCATCCTCCATCATCAAAACCACTAAACCTCATCTCCATCTTGACTTATTTGCAATCAAAGTGAGTAATCTTGAAATTTGTTCTTGTTGGTTTTGATTTTTATTTTAGTTTTGATACTTGTTTTAATGTATTGTGATCATTGATCATGATGTTTTGATGAGAAATAAGAGTTATTTTTGTGTTGATCATGGTGAGGTTGAGCTTGAATCATGCTAGGGTTTAGGGATGATCATGTTCAATCAAGCTTAAGTTAAAATCATGTTTATGGATTGATTATGATGATTATGATGATCATGATGATATTTAGTTTTATTGATGATCATGATGATGTTTTTGGTGATTTGGAATGATTTCAAGTGAGGATTCATCATGTGAAAAAGGAAGAGAAAACGAAACCAGTGACGGCTGGAAATTTCAGAAAAATAGGGCTAATTTCGGGATTAAACTGGTAATGATCAGGATATGACAAATTACACTTTTTGGTGAGTAGATAGTTAAGCATGTTAGCTTTCAAATGGCTTTTGAATCGCCTTAATCCGGGGTCTGTAGAAAAAGTTATGGCCGTTTTACCAAAACTGTGTAGATTGGACCAAATACTAACACACTTGTGTTTCAGCCCCATTTTGGGAACCCTATTGTGGGAATCACATTTTGTGTTGTACATGAAAGTTTTTCAGGACTTCATGATCTTTTCATATTGGGGTTTTAGGTCTCTATTTGAGGTCTAGGGTGAAGTTTATGAATTTTTGAAGTGAACTGACCTGCTTTGGTGCAAATTGGGCTGTTATTGTAATTTTTGTGCAGCATATACTTGGAGAAAAATTTAGAAAATTTTACTATAGATTATCCATATTATATTCAAATTTCCTATAAGATTTCATGAATTTTGGTTAATTATTGTGAGTTTGGTGATTTTTAAAAGCATTTTAAGTAATTGTGTAAACAGCAATAATAAAGATTGAGTGAGATTGATAATGCATTCATTTTGTGTATTTGCGCTAAGTAAGGTCATTTAAGGGGGAAATGAATATTCATGGATTTTCATGGAGCTTTTAGCTTGATCAATGAGAAAAAAGATGACAACTATACAATTTGGGAGCTTGTTTATGAGCTTTGAATTATTTATGAATTTTGCAAAGAAAATACCAAGCTTAGTGAGCTTAATAGCTTCTTTTGATTCAATGATTCATTTGGGGTGGATTCTATATCTAATGGATTTATGAATGAAATATAAGAAGTGGGGAGAGTTGTGACCCAGAAACCATATTTATCAGACTAAGTTATTGCAGTTTATGCTATTTTGAATCAATATATATCTCTCTTGGCCTCAAACCTTTATTACTCACTCACTTCAGAATGTATCAAATATATATTTATTAAGCCAATCTAGTGTACTCGCTATTATCTTGAACCAAGCTATACATCAGTGAGCCTTAAATCCATATCAGCAACCTATCTCAGAAAAGGCCACAACCACTCCCTCATTTATCACCATCAAGGCCTTTTCCTTTGTAATCTCATTTATCTTACTGTTGTTTATTTTACTTTCATTTATTTTA
>JAKOGI010001346.1:15000-255672 GCA_029747015.1 Carnegiea gigantea
AGAGGAAAATTTGGCATCGCTTGGGACAGTGTTAAAATGAAATCACTTATTAACTAATCTAGTACAATTCCAAAATAAGAAAAGTAATAATTAAGGCCCTATTCTCTTTGACTTATTTTTTTTAAAGAATAAGTTCAAGTAAGATCAGTTCAAAATAGGTTCAAAACAAGTTTAGTAAGTAAGTTTAGAATAAACTAAGATTACGTTTGGCAAATAAGCACAGAATAAGTTCAGTATAAGTTCTGTTCAGAATAAATTTAGCAAATAAGTTTAGAATAAGTTTACAACGAGTTCAGCAAATATGTTTAAAATAAGTTTAGCAAACAACTTCAGAATACGGTTAGATAAGTTCAGTTGAGTATACTTTTAGACAAAATAAGTCAAGCCAATACGCCTAACTAAACATGATAAAAACATCTAATTAACTCAATGAAGCCTTATTTCTACTCTTAGCATGATTAATCAAATTGATCAGAACAAAAACATAATCAACGAAAGTAAATCGACACATAACATAGACCATCAAACTAAGACATGGAAAAACTAAATCAACTAGAAAGGAATAAACTTAAGCTAGAAAGGGAATAGGCAGAACACGAAGTTACCTCAAAAGCTTAAATCCAACAATTTTAATCGACCTTCAAAATTGCAGTAAGAGGATAGAATTTATGGTATGACTTCCTTTTATTTTCAGTAATCAAATCAGGTAACTCTAATCTAACCTATAATTAAACTAAAAACTCAAACTTTAAACATGGGTTTTCAAACCCTGAAATGGTAGAGAGAGAATGAGGTAGAAATTTACACGTTTTAAAGAAGAAATTAAGAGATTGAGACTAGAAAAAGAAGCGGGAGCAAGACAAATAATAAAAAGGATAAACTTTGAACATTAAATAACCAAAACCAAGTAGATCTAAACACCAAAAAATCAACCCAAAAACAAAATGCTAATGTAAATTGCACGTAATTGAAGGTAGAGAAGAAAAAGAAAGAGCAAATTACAAGAAATTTAAAAATTGATTAACCTTAAATGTGGCTATAACAAGTAAATCTTCACTTATCAACTTACAACAACTCTAAGCTATGCCTAAAACTTAGTTAAGACTAACTTTATTAGCTCTTAAGACTAACTTTATTAGCTAAACACAAAAAGGAGGACATTTATAGGCCCCGAAACTATGAAAGTTGGAAGATAGTACTAGGCAACTCGAGCTGGCCATGCCATTTTTCTAGAAATGGACTATAGTAAAAGAAGAAGGGTCACACAGGCAGGCCGTGCCAACCCACTGTTCTTTTGTTCTTGCTTGCTTCGTTCAAAGCTTTTATGTCTGGTTAACCCAACCGTGCATCAAGGTTATCCCATGTCATCTTTCAAGTTAACCTAAGTTCTTATTCCTATTTTTTTGGGCATATTTTGCTCCCATTGTCCACCATTTATGCCATCTTCTTTCAAAAATAAAATCAAGAAAGTGCTAATAAAGACCTTAATTTAACATTTATTATAAGCTAAAATCTAGGTAAAAGGAAGTACCTTGCACCAAGATTTTAGTCATCCTTAGGATAAACTAAATAAAACAACTAAAATCATGGTTATATTTAGCACATTCAGCAAGTCCTTCATACACATTTGTTTCCCAAATGAGCGAGTGAGGTCGTGTAAGAGTTTGTAGGAGATACACCTATTAAATCATTGAAATCTATTCATATTTTGAAAAGATAAGATATATACAAAGCAAAAGAGAAATATGAGCACATCAATCAATTTAATCACCATAACAACCTAGCCACTAAATTGTATGTAAGCAAAACACACATCCAAGAGACACCTAGGCTATGAATGGGACCTTAACTCTCACTTTTCACACTACAGCACAACAATACATTATATGTACACCTTAGTGCTCGGTGAAAAGTGTATTAGCTCTCAATAGTAGGTTAAAACTAGGTCCATGGTCATCTTTACATGGTTAATGGGCTTTCGTTTATGTGGTTATCAAGCTCACCTCTCTTTTCTTATCTCTTGCACTCTCGCTATCTTAGTCTTAGTCTCAGTCTCTCTCTCTCTTTCTGTCTGTCTGTCTGTCTGTCTATCTGTCTCTCTCTCTCTCTCTCTCTCTCTCTCTCTCTCTCTCACACACACACACACACACACACACTCTCTCTCTCTCTCTCTCTCTCTCTCTCTCTAGTCATTGTTAACCCTTTATGCTACTTAGCTTAGGTGGATAGCACTTGGCTTATTAGACCTTGAGCATTGGAGGAATAATTTAGCACGTATTTGGGGTTCTTTCCAAACTATGGGTTTCAATTTGATGGGCATGACACTTATTTAAGCCTAAACAGAGGTAGCAAAATCAAGCACCATTTTGTTTGTTTTCTTCATTTTTTGTTTTTGTTTTTTTTTTTGGGGGAAAAGTGTGTGAAGCTAGATTACTAAGTAAGAAAAGCATCCTCAAACTCAAGTTTTAAAAATCTAACAGTAAGGCCATTGGTCAAATGTACAAGGTATTTACTATTCTTCCTTGTATTACTTACTACTCTATTCTTTCTAAAATAGGCATTCGTTGGAAGCTGTCTCTAATTAGCTCCTGAATAATATCTTGCTACTGGTGGACTCAATGGTTTAGAAAAAAATAATTCATGAAATAAGACATTTCTTATAAAATCTAATTCCAAGGATGTGAGGTAATAGTTTTCCAGGCATGGTGTAGGAACAAAAATCTACATGTGAGATGAGGTTATTGTAAATGACTGAGAACTACATTATATACCAAGTGTTCCATCATGGACACTCTACCAATATAGCCTCACAATCAAGCAGCTAGAGATTGAAGACTAACAAAATGGCATAACATTCCCAAAACAAAGCGAAATTCGCACAAAAAATGAAACATTTCACAAAAATTGAAAATTTTTCACAAAAATATATACATGGGCTTCCTCACCTACACACCAAAACTTCCCGATGTCCCATTGTGGGTCAAGGAGTCACAACACCAGCAATTAACCCAACATTCATAGAAAGGTCTCTATACAATCAACTGCCTTGGTTCCTTTGTTGTATAGTCTTATGCTTTGCTTTAAAGTGAGCATCCAATAAAGATACCTTCATTGCTTCTTGCATTAAACTTTTTAGTGTTATCCTTGTCATTATTATAGATAAAACACATTAATCCAAAGGCTCTAAATATGATTTAGCTGTTTTCCTTTGAATAACTCATTAGGAGTTTCTTCAAGATATGTCTAACTAAGAATCTGTTGAGAACATAGGCTGCAACGTTCACAACCTTAGTCTAGAAACACTCTATATCATTTCAAGTAGCATTGTTTTAAGCCATGTCCTCTGAGCTTATCCTCTTTTTTTAGTCACCACAGTTTGTTGTGCAGTCATTAGGGCTCAGAAGTTGTATAACATTTCACGTTGATCTTTGAATTAAATAAATTGAATTTAATTCTATGAAATGAAGGCCAATATTGACAGTCATTGAGTATTCTGTACTTGTTTGCAATGCTTAAAATATACCGCAAAAGTATCAGTTTCATCTTTCAATAAGAATACCTGCCTGAATCTAGAATACCTATAAACTATGACATAAACATCCCTGTTGACACCAAGAATTTTTAATCTAGTAGGATCACACAAATCCATATGTAATACTTCAAGGGTCCTAGAAGTTAAAACTATTTCTAGATGTTTAAGTAAGGCTCCAATTTGCTTGCCACTACGTGTGCACTACAAATTTGGTCTTCATTAAATTTATTTGTGAGGACCCGTTACTAAATTATGCATACTAGCATGACCTAATTTTTCGGCCACCATGCATCATCATCAACAACTTTAAAACATGTAAGATGCTTGGAATAAACATGATACAAATTGGTATCATGCACATTGCAGTCATAGAAGTTTTTCTAGTTTTAAGGTTAGAGACTTACATTGAGTGGAGCATAATATAACTTTATTTGTTTTATCATGGAATTAAGACATGCTAAGTAAATTAAATCTACAACCATCAACCAAGTGAATGTTCTCAATTATGTTAGAAGAACTTTTACTAACTTTTCCAACTCTAATAATTCTTCCATTTTTTTTTATGTCTAAAGGTCACTTTGCCTCTATTAGTTTCTTTAAGTTCAGTGAACATTAAAGTAGCCCGAGTAATAAGCCTTGAGCATCTTTTATTGAAGTATTATAAATTAGTGTTTGACTTAAAGCATACCCGCAAAACAAACGTCAAACCTTTCTATTTGCACTGACTAGAAATTTGGGTGCACGATTTACTCCAACATTCAAGGGTTTATCACTTTAGATATGTCAACTTAAGCAATTCTAAAGGCACTACCATTACAAATTTTGGAATGTACAAGTTTCTCTGCCATCGTTGCTAGTTAGAGTTATTATGGTATCGTTCATCATCCCTAAATGATGAGAGTACTTTTGACAATGCTTTCTAAGTTGCCTTGAGTTGTTAACGTGGTTTCTACTTAGCATAGAAGTTTCGGTATAATTTCCGCTTATTGCTAAGATCATATCCAAGACATTCTCAGTTAAAGGATACACTTTGAAATCCATACAACCTAAGTGTTCTTGTACCTTTGTGAGTTTTAAAGAGATTTTTTAAAATCATTGCACTGGGTTTTCGATTTTGTAATTTTGTCTTTAGCCTCATGACGCCTGTCATCCAATTCAATATTTGTTTTCATTTCTCATCTTTTGTGATCCTTTTTTCAAAGAGTTAATCTCCATTTTAGAGACCTTGATCTGGGACTGAGCATGATCGAGTATGGATCAATTTTGTAAAATCAGAACTAGCCCCAGTTGGAACTGCGTCAAACTGTGAACCGATTCCAAGATTTTTAAATCGGTCCTGGAACCAGTTGTGGCTGATTCTGGACCTGGGTTCCCGGTTGCAACTTGTTTCCTTCCTTTGTTTTTTTCTTAATTTTAATTTTAACCTTGTGATAAAACAAAAATAACTACTGGCAACCTGAAGTACATTCACTTAACTACAATTTAAAAATTAGCAAATTGGCGTATAATAGCAATTCTACGTAATGGAAGAAAATAGTAGGTGAAAACTTTAAAAAAAGGGGCAAACCTAGGAAGCAGGAGCAGCTAAATAGATCAAGCAGATGGCAACAACCCAACTTTAATTTGAACACAGGAGATAAAAATTCATTCCCAACGGACCCATATAAAGTGAATCTAATAGGCATGAAACACAAAACCAGTTGAAAAACTTACAAAGGTTGCACTGTAAACATAAGCACCTTTAATTTTAATATAATTCAGTAACATAATTAAAACAACAAAGTGTGAGCATTCTCTACAATAATGCACCTTTATGACAATTGATCTTTTGTTTGTTTATTCTTAAATGAAGATAAAATACAAATTTTGGATTGTAGCAATGGGAAAATCAAAAGCTTAAAAATTACACAAATTAGAAAGCAGAAACACACAAATCTGCGATTGTATGGAAAATACAGCAGCGAACACCCCCTTTCACTGACCATGAAAGAACACTAGAGAAGATTGCATGTTATTGAAGATAAAGAAACATGTAGATCTATGATTTGATGTGGGGAGGAAGAGAGAAAGGGAGAGATTAGTGATAGAAACACATCAATCAAGAGGAAAACATGCACAGATTAGCAAATGCTTACAGTCCATAATCGAAGAAGTCAGAGATGACACACATCGGAGTGTTCAGACGTTAAGGCTGGGGTTTTTGTGGGAGTAAGGAAGCAAGAAGACACACAAATAGACATATAAGGAGGGATATAGAGGTGACTCTCTGTTGCCAGCAAGAGGAGAACACTGGAAAAGCAGATGCGTCATGAGAGGGAGAATGCAGAGTGAGAGGATACTTAAAGTTTGAGAGCATGTGCAATGGTGAGCCTGCTTTTCGGCTCACCAGTAGGCGCCTACTTTCTCCACATTAGCTTTTGAGCTAGCTTGTTGGCTCACAGGCCTCCCTCTCTCCAATGCAAGGCTCAACACTATGGCTCACCAAATGAAATAATACCTATGGGCACCATACCTAAAAATATTTAATTATTTTAGTTTTTATGTTTTGCTTTGTTATTTGACTTTATTATTTTTGTGAAAGATAATTTACACAGAGTAATTTGGATACAACTAATTAAAGGCTCGCAATTTATTTAAATAAAAACAACACAAGAGTTGGAATTAAAAAAAATTCACAAACGCTTGCATATAAAAATTACAAATGTTCGATAATAAATAAATAAAAAGATACATTGATTAACATTCGACTATAGTTCAACTTTTAAAAAAATTACAAATTGGCGATCATTCAAGTGTCATCTTTGTTGTTGCCTCGAATTCCACTTCCATATTTCCTCAATCAAGTCCGTTTGGAGAGTTACATGTGCGTTGGGGTCGCGAATTTCTTTTGGTCTTTTAAAGTGTGTCTCATAGCATGGATGGTGGTCATGGTTAACAATTGGATTTGGGGCAGTATCCTTCACAATGTTGTAATCAAATGCAAGCTCATAGCTATCCCGCTCGCCCTCGACAATCATGTTATGGAGTATCACATATGTTCTCACTATAACACCAATGTTTTTTTTTCTCCATAAGACGAGTGGAGTCACGTACAATGGCAAATCCAACTTCCAACGCACTGAAGGCTCACCCAACATCCTTCCTAACCGACTATTGACGTTCAGCAAAGAGTTTTCTCTTCAGCCCTCGGGGAAGTGGGATATTTCTAACAAAGATCACCTATTTCGAATAAATTCTATCCAAAAGAAAATATCATATCTTTGTACTCATGATCATTGACGACAAACTCACATTTAGAAGCTCGATCTTCACAAAACTCTTAAAAAAATGGTGAGCGGTCAAGGATGTTTATGTCACTGAGACTTCCAGACAAACCAAAGAAGGCATGTCATATCCAAAGGTTTTATCAAGCAATGAATTCAAGGATGATAGTTGGCACCTTGTAAACTTTCTTTTGAAATGATAATTTCCAAACCACTAAACAATTTTTCCACTCCTAATGCATGCAATCTATGCTTTCCAACACACCGAAAAATCATGGGCTTCAGTAACTTGCAATAGGCGATTGACATCAACTTGATTCGGTTTTCTGAGGTACTCCCTGAATTCATCAATGATGCCTAAGGCGAAGTGCAGTGCTTACACCAATCTTTAAGTACTCATCAATGTAATCAGTCGCTGTACCATAGCAAGCATTCGCATGGTTGCAACACACTTGGTTAATGGCGTCAACCCACGCTTTCCGATCGCATCATACCTCACCCGAAAATACTCCGAATTATTGTCAAGTGCATCCATAACGCGAAGAAATAAGTACCTCCACTATAAATCTACGACGAAAATGACGTTTGTTGTAGATTAAATTTTTTGTGAAGTAGTCTTTGTATACGCGATCATGGGCAGCTTCTCTATCTCTCTTAAAAATTGCTTCTTTACTGATGGCCTGGACGCCGAATGTGTTAGCTTAGTTGCTACTTGCCTACATTGTAGAAGGAACTTCATTTATTTTTGTACTTGTTGTAATAGCCCGACCCTAAATCATGTTTATCTATTTAATTAAGTCATGTTATTAATTTTTCACATTTAATTATCTCATTTAATCATCCCAGATGGGAGAATTCATTTTGGGCTCCACTTTGCATTTCGGGTGTCATTTACCGAAAATTTTCAGAAAAATCGATAGTAGGCCTCGATAATTATGATTTATAAGATTTAATTATTTTTCATAAAATCATCAAAAAAAAAAAATCTGGGCTACGCAAACATTTTATCACAATGGAGTTTTCTAATTTCAAGCCCAACTCAATTGGGCCCAATTTTGCCCCAACAAGGTTACACCCCTTTTTACTTAGCTAATTACCATCATTAGGCTAATTATAATTAACAAAAAAAATCTAGTTTTTGCAGGCTTTATATCAGCCAAGTAAATTACAAAATCATTTTCAACCAAGTAAACAAACACAAGGCTTTCTTTCCTCTTCTCCTCCTCCACCCCATGGCTACCCAGCCTATGTTCAGCCCAAGTTTGCTGCTATTCTTGGTGGTTGTTGCCACTCCCAGCCACCTCCGGCCACCAGCCACCATCCGCAGCTCCCACAGCCACCAAACAGCACCTCCATCTCCCTATATTCAAGCACAAAGTGAGTAAACCTCAATCCCTATCATGCGGATTTTTGTTTTTGATTCTTATTTTTATTGGTTTTTGTTGTTGATCATGCCATTTTGATAAGATTAAGAGCTATCTTTGAAGTGTTTAAGTGCTGATTAAGAATAAAAACATGTGGGAGTTAAGATTGTTCATGATCATGCTAGTTTATGTTTGAAGTGAAGGATTTGGATTATTTTGTATTTGATTTGGTAATCTTTATCATTATAAATGAATATGGTAATGTTGGTGTGGTTTTGGATGAGTTAAAGCATGATTTTAGTGGGGGATTATGTGAAGAAAATGTTGCAAATATAAGTTATTACGCTGTAAACAGACCTAAAAATAGGGGTCACTTTGGGAATCAGCTGGTACTGATTGGCACATCCACAAATCATGATTTTTGTTGTATTGATAGCTCAATGCATTAGCTTTCAATGGGCTTTGGAATTATGTAATTTTGAATTGTGTGGACAAAGTTATAACCAATTTACTGAAGATTGCGCAGAATACATCGAAACTAGGAGCAGACTTGACAGTGGACTTTACAAAAACAACTATTGTTGATTGGGCCTTTGAAAATGTGTGGTTTTTGGTGTGTGGATAGATCAATGAGTTATCTTTCAAATACCTATTGAATCACCTTAATCCGAGTTCTGTGGAAACAATTATGGTCGTTTTTCTAAGGCTGCGCAGTTTGTACCAAAGTTATGCACGGTTATGTTCTAGCCCAATTTTAGGAGCCTTACTATATGAATCATATTTTGTGTCCTGAATGAAAGCTTTATAATTCTTTATGATATTTTCATATTGGGATTTTATATCTCAATTGGAAGTTAGGAGTGAAAGATATATATTTTCTAAAGTGGACCATCAATCGGTAATATGGCGGAAGAAAGAAATCACAACATTTGGATTTATCATCAGAAGTTTCAATCCAATTATGGGTATTGCAAAGCAATTACCGAGTTTAGTGAGTTTAACAAGTTTTATTATGTATAGAAGCTTACTTGGGTTGAAAACCAAGTTAAATGAGCATGAAAATGAAATTTGGGAAGTGAGCAGAGTGATGACTCAAAATCAGTGTCTATCGAACCAAGCGGTATTATTTGAGCTTTTATGAACCTCACAACACCCCTCATGGCATTAAACCTCCTATTATCTCTTTTAGACTTCTATTATCCATTTCAAAAATATCAGAAAATCATATTCCATTTATATCAATTAAAATCTTTTCATTATCACCTTAATCATTCCAATTTAGTCTATTTGTTTCAGTTGTTGTATTTCAAGTTTAATAACCCTAATTGATTTATTTTTCAAATCTTTTTGTTGTAAATTATCTTATATTGAATTATTGGAATTATGGAAGCTTTTTAATTAATGAATTTCCATTAAAGTTATAAGTTACGCGAGTAAATATTATTTACTAACAGCATTTACTTATAATTACGTTTCCTTTGCAAAATCGGGGCCTAGTCTATCGTTTTCATTGTGCATAAGTATCATCAAGTGAAATATCATTTTAAAGACTTTAGGTATATTCATTGCCTGTATCTTTAGAAGTCAGAGTGTATTTATCAAAGCTATCATGTTTTGGTAAGTACATCAATGAATCAGTTCACACAATTATCAATCATTTAATTAGTGACCCAGTCAGTTATCATCTATAGGGCATTCACCCTTCAGTTATCCGTGCGGCTTCAGGCCAGGTCTCTCGATCGGCTTGGTAGGTGTACACCTATTCATAGATCATAACAGTGTCAAGGGGTTCATTATCAGATAATAATTAGCAATGCAGTTTTATATTCATCTCATTCCCTATTTTGATCTTAAATGAATTGCAAGGCGGGCCCAAATAAGTGTTTCAATGATCACTTAACAATACAGAAATGCATGTACTGAGCTTTGACTCATAATTCGAAATGTTTTTCATGTTTTGTTTTAGGTAAATGCTAAAAGAATCACCTTCATGCTAGTAAACCAGCGGAAGAGAATAAGTTGAGTAAGGAAATCTAGGTGGATCAACCATGATATAGTACATACATATTTTTGAAGCTATACACTGAAATCTTCAGTGGATGGAGATACAGATTATATGGCGAATTGTTTTACTAGGGTGTATAAACCTTATGTTATTTAACAGTTGATTATATAGCATTTGATTAGGTGTTTGTGTGTCATTGAAGTTATGCTTAACTATGTTATTTATAGCACTCATGTTTAAAGCCTTGTCCTCTTGGATGGCGGTAACGCCCCTATCATTAGGTTTATTAGATTCTCGTTGAAGGATTTTTTTAGGAAAAATACAAGCAGTGAAACATGTTTAATTTGGGGGGGTTGCAGATTTGGTATCAGAGCCAGGTTGAGATTTTCTTGATGGGATATGGAGTATCGAAGTGGAGTTAGGAGATTCAGAAAGTTGGTCAGTGAGAATTACTATGATATCATTGGAGATTTGTGACAATAGTAATGTCTGCTTATCTCTCACATATTCCACTCGTGTATTCTTCTTTGTCAAATGGATCTATATAATGTACATATAGTTTGATCTCAAGCATCGTATTCGAGGGTGATTTCAAACAATAAGTTAAAGGTGCCTCCAATGCATTTAGGTATGTATGGCCATGATGTCTAAAAGTCGCTCTATATGGCCATATGAGTCACCCATCTGAATGGTATGTTGTCCTTTTTAGCTAGAATTGTTTATTTTTGGGATGTAAACCCTAGTACTTCGGGCGTGTGGCCCGTGGAGTTGTGGTCTCTGGTGTGTAGTCATTGAGCTTGATTTGATATTCTTTTATACTTCTAATCAGTGTAGGGGATTTGATGTAAGGCTTTAAGCCTGAAAAATGGTTGGTTTTTAGGCGAAACTCTGTCCATTGCACTCTAGGAATTTAAGAATCACTAACACTCCTAGCCCTAGGGTTGGGACCTGTTACAAATGTGTCCTATAAAGGGCCCTTGACTCATTTTGAGATTAAATGCATAGGGAAAACTAAGTGTGGGCAGAATACGCAAGTTCAATCAACTTGGCAGTTTTGATCAGTGCATGAGGTCCGACTTTGAGGTAACTTTAGTTCATGATCAGTATGATTTATCCAAGGGTTTTCTATCCTGACTTTATGGTTAGAGAGATATCTTTTATGTGAAATAAGTTTCAAGCGGGTTGGAGGTCATTGAGCCAGTCAAAATTGCTAGACAAGTCAAAGTTTGCAAACTGGGCAGAATTTCAATGCACAAGGTCTGAGTTTAGCCCACTTGCAGCCTATGCATTCCATTAGATAGGGACATTTTGATTAGTCTATGTCAAAGTACAGAAAGTAAGCTTTCCAATGACCGAAGTTGTAGCACATTTGGAGACCATTTGGTCAATGAAATTTAGCTTAGGAGTCTGATAGTGCAGATTGTCCAAGCCAGTGGATATCTGCAACTTTGAGCATATGTTTCCTTATCATACGGGTGTCATTTTGTGCATTTCTTGGATTCAAGCGGCAATTACTTCAATATAATTCAATAATGGTAGATATATTTTCTTCAGTATCCCAAGAGTCTCGTCTAGGCAAGCTATATGGGGTTCTTGATGTAGTATCCTCTGAGCTGTAGGCTTCTAGAGAGGCTTATTCTGTTATACATAAGTTTTGAAACCATTGACTACCGATTATTCCATAGAAGAGAAACTAAGGAAACTTTAGAGAGACGTTTTGCTTTAATCCACTGTAATTCAAGACTTGCTTAAATTGCCTAAACTCCGGCAAACAGTCCATTGACTCCATCTCAATCTGTGAAGTATAGGCATTACTCCTGAAAATATTTCACTGCACTTTCTGGTAACATACCATTTACCATTGCCTTTGTTGGATTATCAACATCAACTGTCTGGATATTCCTCACTTTGAGGGCTTTGTGTCTTCCTGGCATCTTCCCATCCAGTTGCATCATCATTCACTCTCATGTTACATCTTCATCAGCTCTGGTCACCTTTTCCTGTTTTTAAGACCGCAATTGCTGCTAGTAGCTGGATTATGATTGGGTTGCACCCATGGCAATAGATGATAATTTTATAGCACGCCTGAACAGAAGGTAGATCTTAACTACGCTTTGTATAGCGGTTGATTATTGTCCAACTTGTGGAATCCATTGCTAAGGGGAAACGCAATGTGTCTACCTTTTTTGCTAATTCAATCTAAGTTTCCTTGGGAAGATCACTTACATAAAGCTTAAGTTTGACAATCAAAATTTTTGCCATGCATTTCGATTACATCAGTGAGAAATTTTAATGGGTTACTGCCCCTTGGAAAAACGCCTTCAGCTGATTCTGACTAAAGAACTCTGGAGTGGAAAGTATGACCCAGTGGATCTTAAAGAATGGATTCAAGGAATGGAGAAAATCATCCTGTAGTAAAGGTTCCACGGGATAAAAAGATGAACATTGAAACATTTTATCTAATTGGTGGAACTGATATTTAGTGGAGCACTGTTAAGAATAGGCTCTTACGGCCTGACTTCACTCGGAGCAGATTTACGGAAGAACTAACTACACCGCTCCGAATTGCTAAGTGAGAACTAACAAATGCATGTAGTACGGTAGCCCAGAGCACTTCATCGCTGCCTATTCCCGAAGACTCGTAGCTGTAGGAAGGGCTTATATATTGAGCAAGAAAGAAGTCGCCACCTTTGGTACAGTAGTTACGGGAACTCTCTTTCAATTTCAAAGTCATTTTGTGTATTGATTAATTCAGTTGCCACTCATTCATTTATATTCACACGATCTACCATGCAAGTGAACCATGAGAAGAAGGAGGCAGAAACCAATTACGGAACCAAGTTACCCAATAACTCTAGAGTTTAGTGTCCTATCTCTTATAAATTTATCCCAATTACTATTGGTGGGATAGTATTCCCTGGAGTTCTGATTCAATTTGACTCATCAGACTTTGATATCATTATGGAAATGAGCTTGTTGTGCACTTATGAGGTCAAGATAGATTGTGGAGACCCTAAGGTTATTTCAAGAGATGAACAAGGGACAGAAATATGTTCCATGGGCAAAGAAAGGAAAAAAAACCTTGTCCTTTAAATTTTGTTATGAAAACAAGCAAGCTCTTATGTCAAGGATATATTCTGTATTAGTGTTATGCTATTAACGTTCAACCTGAGGAAGAAAAAGCAGAAGATATCCCTATAGTTTGTGAACTCAGATATATTTTCCTGAAAAGTTATCGGGACTGCTCCACAAAGAGAAATTGGTTTTGAGATTGAATAATCTTTGGTGCCCAACCTATCTCCAAAATCCCATATTGTATGGCCCCAATTGAGCTTAAAGAATGGAAGATTCAGTTAGAGGAGTTCTTAAAGAAGGGATTTATCAGACCATCCAAGTGTGCCACCATGGGGTGCCCAGTTCTATTTGTAAAGAAGAAGAATGGAACCTTGTGGTTATGTATTGATTACAGAGAGCTGAACAAGATCACCGTCAAAAACAAATACCCATCGCCCTAAGTAGATGATTTGTTTTTTCACCTGCAAGGAACAAGAGTTTTCTCTAAGATTGATTTGCGGTCAAGGTACCATTAACTTAGGTTCAAACCTTAAAACAGCCCCAAGACTGCATTAAGGATCATACTTGGCTCATTATGAATTCACTGCGATGCCTTTTGGCCTAATCAATGGCCCTGCGGCATTTATGGATCGTATAAATAGAGTTTCAGACCATATGTAAACAAGTTGTGGTGGTGTTTATAAACGATATCTTGAAATACTCCAAGACAGAGATGAGCATACTATTCATTTGAGGACAGTGTTGTAGACCTAGAAGGAATATCAGTTATATAGCAAATACAAGAGGTATAAGTAGTAGTTAGAAATAACAGTATTTTTGGAACATATGGCTTCAAAGGAAGAGATTAAAGTTGATTTGCAAAACGTGAAAGCAGTTACAAGGTGCCCAATACCCACCAATGCATTGAGACTAGAAACTTTTTGGGTTTAGCAGGGAATTATTGAGTTTCAGGAAGGGTTTGTCAAATATTGTCTTCCCTTACCAATAGGTTGAAGGAAACTACAAAGTTAGCAAGAAGATAAACTAGTGGCTTATGCCTCCCAACAACTTAAGTCTTATGAGAAGACTTACCCTACCCATGATCTGGAGTTAGCAGTTGTAGTATTTGCACTAAAAATTTGAAGACATTACTTATATGGAGTATCATGCAAAATCAATGCTGATCATCAAAGCTTAAAGTACACCTTCACTCAGAAAAAGCTCAATCTACATGAAACATCAGCTGTGGTAGATCCAATATCAACCAAGAATTGGAAATGTTGTGGTAGATGCCCTGAATAGGAAGGCATGACATCTCTTGAGCACTATAGTGACTACTCAGTTGAATCTCTTAAGAAAGCTTGAGAACTTAGACATTCAATTAGTGTGGCATAGAAGGGCAAATGTTCAATTGCCGGCACTTACCTTACAGCCCTCCCTCATAGAGGAAATTAGAGTGGATCAGGATAGTGATCCTGAGCTACAAAAAATAAAACAAAATCTTAAGAAAGGGATTCAATTTCAATGGACTTTGTCATAAGTTTCCCTCAGATATAGTGTCTGATAGAGATCAGAGATTTCAAGCCTGTTTTGGCAAGCACTTCAAAGAGCCTTTGGAACTAGATTGAATTTTAGCAGTTTTTATCATCCTGAGACGAATGGTCAAGCACTTAAAAATATGAATGGATCCAACTCTTCTAAGTTAGAGCCTGTAGTACTTCACGACCTATAACTAACATTTGCAATTGAGGAAAGCATGGAACTCCCAGCGGTCGGTGTTATGATAGTACTAGTAGAGAAATCTATATGAAACATCAGGATAAAATGACGATAAATGTTGACAATGAAATCATCTACTAGGTCATGAAGATCTTCCCTAACATTCAATATGGTGACATGTATCAGAAGACTCTTGAAATCATACAATTGGATCTGACAGAAAAGCCATGTTAATTAGAGAAGGAGATTCTTAGAATTTCATATATATGATAAGTTTTTTTCCAGATTCACTAACTAAGGGTGTAAAGAGGTTGAACTGCGAACTAAATTGAGGCCAAGATCTATTAGACCTTATCAGTTTATTGAAAGGTTGAATCCCATAGTTTGTCTACTAGATATGTCGTGCATAACGTGCTCCTTGCCTCATAACTCAGGCAATACGTTTTAGATTCTGACCACGCTATCATAATCAAAGCCATTGCAGTCATTGAGGGTCTTGTGTTTCACATGCACCCAGTCCAGATATTAGATCATAGGATTAAGCAGTTAAGCATCAAGCAGATCTTTCTAATCAAATTACTTTGAGCAACTCATACCTTCTCATAAGCTACTTGGGAAGCTGAGTAAGAAGTGTAAGTGAAGCACTCGTACTCATCTGAGATGGCCTTGCATGTATGGCAAAGTTCATAAGTTTCAAGGACGAAACTCTTTAAGAGGGGAAGGCTGTAATAGCCCGACCCTAAATCATGTTTATCTATTTAGTGAAGTTATGTTATTAATTTTCCATATTTAATTATCTCATTTAATCATCCCAGATGGGAGAATTCATTTTGGGCTCCACTTTGCATTTCGGGTTTCATTTACCAAAAATTTTCAAAAAAATCGATAGTAGGGGTCAACAATTATGATTTAAAAGATTTAATTATTTTTCATAACATCATAAAAATAAAATTGAATAAAAAATTTCGAGCTACGCAAAAATTTTATCGCAACGGAGTGTTCTAATTTCAAACCCAACTCAATTGGGCCCAATTTTGGCCCAACAAGGTTACACCCTTTTTACATAGCTAATTACCATCATTAGGCTAATTATAATTAACAAAAAAATCCTAGTTTTTGGAGGCTTTATATCAGCCAAGTGAATTACAAATTCATTTTTAACCAAGTAAACAAACACAAGAGTTTCTTTCATCTTCTCCTCCTCCACCCCATGGTTGCCCAGCCTATGTTCAGCCTAAGTTTGCTGCTATTCTTAGTGATTACCGCCACTCCCAGCCACCTCCGGCCACCAGCCACCATCCACAGCTCCCACAACCATCAAACACCACCTCCTTCTTCATATATTTAAGCACAAAGTGAGTAAACTTCAATCCCTATCATGCTGATTTTTGTTTTTGATTCTTATTTTTACTGGCTTTTCTTGTTGATCATGCTATGTTGATAAGATTAAGAGCTATCTTTGAAGTGTTTAAGTGTTGATTAAGCATAAAAACATGTGGAAGTTGAGATTGTTCATGATCATGCTAGTTTAAGTTTGAAGTGATGGATTTGAATTATTTTGTATTTGATTTGGTGATCTTTATCATCGTAAATGATTATGGTAATGTTGGTGTGGTTTTGGATGAGTTAAAGAGTGATTTTAGTGGGGGATTATGTGAAGAAAATATTGCAAATATAAGCTATTATGCTGTAAACAGACCTAAAAATAGGGGTCACTTTGGGAATCCACCGGTATTGATTGGCACATATCTCAATGCGTTAGCTTTCAATGGGCTTTGGAATTGCTTAATTTTGAGCTGTGTGGACAAAGTTATGACCAATTTACTGAAGACTGTGCAGAATACATCGAAACTGGAAGCAGACTTGAACAGTGGACTTTACGAACGAAACTGGTATTGATTGGGCCCTTACAAAATTGTATTTTTGTTGTGTGGATAGGTCAATGAGTTATCTTTCAAATGCCTTTTGAATAACCTTAATCTGAGCTTTGTGGAAAACATTATGCTCGTTTTTCTAGGACTGTGCAGTTTGCACTAAAGTTGTGCACAGTTGTATTCTAGCCCAATTTTAGGAGTCTTACTATGTGAATCATGTTTTGTGTCCTCAATGCAAGTTTTATAGGACTTTGTGATCTTTTCATATTGGGGTTTTATATCTCAATAGGAGGTCGGGAGTGAAAGATATGGATTTTCTAAAGTATATCATCAATTGGTAATATGGCGGAAGAAAGAAATCACGACATTTGGATTTATCATCAGAAGTTTCTATCTAATTAAGGGTATTGCAAAGCAATTACCAAGTTTAGTGAGTTTAACAAGTTTGATTATGTATAGAAGCTTACTTGGGTTGAAAACCAAGTTAAATGAGCATGAAAATAAAATTTGACAAGTGAGTAGAGTAATGACTCAAAACCAGTGTCCATCGAACCAAGCTGGTATTATTTGAGCTTTTATGAACCTCACAACACCCCTCATGGCATTAAACCTCCATTATTCATTTTAGACTTCTATTATCCATTTTAGAAATATAAGAAAATCATATTCCATTTATATCAATTAAAATCTTTTCATTATCACCTCTATCATTCCAATTTGGTCTATTTTGTTTCAGTTGTTGTATTTCAAGTTCAATCACCCTAATTGATTTATTTTTCAAATCTTTTTGTTGTAACTTATCTTATATTGAATTATTGGAATTGTGAAAGTTTTTTGACTAATCAATTTCCATTAAAGTTACAAATTACGGGAGTAAATATTGTTTACTAACTGCATTTACCTATAATGATATTTCTTTAGCATAATCGGGGCCTAGTCTATCGTTTTCATTGTGCATATGTATTATCAAGTGAAATATCATTTTAAAGACTTCAGGTACATTCATTGCCTGTATCTTTAGAAATCAGAGTGCATTTATCAAAGTTATCATATTTTGGTAAGTACATCAATGAATCAGTTTATACAGTGATTTATCATTTAATTAGTGACCCCGTTAGTTATCATCTATATGGCATTGGCTTCAGTTACCTACGTGGCTTCAGGCTAGGTCCCCCTATCGGCGTGGCAGGTTTACACCTATTCATAGATCGTAACAGTATCAAGGGGTTCACTATCAGATAATAATTAGCAATGCAATTTTATATTCATCTCATCCCCTGTTTTGATCTTAAATGAATTGTAAGGTGGGCCCAAGTCAGTGTTTCAATGATCACTTAACAATACCGAAATGCATGTACTGAGCTTCAGCTCACAGTTCAAAATGTTTTTCATATTTTGTTTTAGGCAAATACTCAGAGAATCGCCTTCATGCTAGTAAACCAGCAGAAGAGAATAAGTTGAGCAAGGAAATCTGGGTGGATCAACCATGATATAGCACATACATATTTTTGAAGCTATATATTGAAATCTTCAGTGGATGGAGATACAGATTATATGGTAAATTATTTTACGAGGGTGTATAAACCTTATGTTGATTAACAATTGATTATATAGTGTTTGATCAAGTGTTTGTGTATCATTGAAGCTATGCTTAACTGTGTTATTTATGACACTCATGTTTCAAGCCTTGTCCTCTTGGATGGCGGTAACGCCCCTATCATTGGGTTTATTAGATTCTCATTGAAGGATTTTTTAGGAAAAATACAAACAGTGAACCATGTTTAATTTAGGGGTGTTACACTTGTTAACGATGGAGTAAAGCCTCGACAATGGCCAAAATGATATCATCATTTGATGAAGATGAGGAGGATGAGGATGATGATTCTTCTTCAACGTGCAGTTTCCCAACATTCACATTATCCATTACAAACAGCCTGTGGGACCTAATAATGATTGAATGCTAATGTATAAAAGAACAATCATTTGACTAAACAATAGGCATGGCTATTCTCACAAATTCATTCCAGAACGTAATTACACCAACTCATGTCTAAGACAACACATAGTAAAGAAACGTTACATGATAAGATCTTACAACCTAAGATGTGCTACGTACTTCTTGTAATCCCTCTAATGAGGGGGAGGGGAGACATATTGTTGAGTTGATGATGAATGTCCTGATATCCTTTGTATGATTTCTGCTTTCCTTGTCTCATAACTAGTGGCACATTCATGAGTCATCATTGATGTATCCATCATCATTATTTTATCCCCATAGACCCTTAGCTTTTCTTCCTTTAGCATCAACTTATGAGCCCATTCTTCTTTTGCTACTATCACCTTTTCGCTGACTACAGTCACCAAATCTTTAAACATCTTACTCATATCATTGTTGGTAGTATTTAACTCCTTCACTTGGCTAGTGATGAACTCAACAATGGTGTTGTTAGCCTTTTCTTTGACCCTTCTCTTTCTAGGTTTCCTCCCCTCGGGCCATTCACACCTACCCACACCTTCATCTCTTGCCTCTTCAGTGTCGAGATTAGACTTTTTTGATGATCTTGACCCCGAGTTAGGTCGACCATAGGCCGTCCTCCATTTGGGTTAGTCCTTGAGTATCTCATACCAATTCTCCAAGTCAAAATTTTTCCCTATACATTCTATGTACAACTTGTGCGCTACATCTAGAATAATAGCCTTGTTCCACCTACTTTGATTAGTATGCTCCACTTTTAAGATAATACCTGCCCATTTACTGAAAAGTGGGGAGCACTGGCCCCATCGGCCATTGAGCGTCTTCCAAGCACATGTTGAAGCTCCTTATGGGCAGTGGTCATTGAAATCGGAGGCCACCCTAGCCCAAAAGCTAGAATGCTTCAGATCATCACCGACAATGACATTGGTGCCAATGTTAATCCAAGCACGTATTAGCCATTCATCCTCTTCAACTGTCCACTTCTTCGCACAGACAAATACACATCCCACTACTTTCTCCACATCCCCTCATTAGTGCTCGGGTTAATATCTACCCTGGAGTTCCCTTACCCGACCATTGATCCTGTTGGTGTGGACCCCCGAATAGTAATTTGGGTTAGGAGGTGGTGAAGGGTAGTATGGAGGGTAATATGGGTACTCACTATTAGGCACATTTTGGGCGGCGTCATTATATGGTGGGGGTGATAAGGTGGAGAATAGTTATGAGATTTTGACTTGAGCCACCACTTGGATTCCTCAGGTTCGGTTGTGGTGGGTAATATGGTTGGTATGGCTGATGGTGGTAGCTTGGCAGAGGATATGGAGGGTAAGACATGTGTGGATTAGTTTAGAGTGATCCAACTATTATTATCCCCCCAAATTGCAATGAATCGTCTCTTTTAAGTAAGCTGATAAATGATGGGTGGATGTCAGGATCTATATTCGAGGAACAATTATCACCTACAAGCATATAATTAATTGTATCAATAATTTTTCATATTAACGTATATTCAATTTTTACCAACATGCCAAAACTTATAAACTTATAAACTTAAATTGCCTGAAGTAAATAAAATCACATTCATACATAATATTAAAGCATGTAATCATAATAACATTTAAAGTAGATAAAATAATTTTTCTTGTTTTTATAAAATCATATTAATCATATATTCAAGCATACCAACATCTTTATAAACTTTTGTTTTCGTTTTCAACTTTATAAACCATTTCAAACAATTTTACTAACATTCCACAAGTTCATAAACTAAATTATTTTTACTAACATGCTAGAACTTAATGTTTAGTATAAAATCATTTCAAATGTTCAAAAACTAAATTATTTTTATTAACATTTCAAAAGTTCACATAACTGTGTCATATTGAGTAACATATTTATCATAATATTTACTATAAATCATTTCATATAGTCATGAAGTAAATTATAAATTTATAATGTAACTATATTTACTAAGTTATAAACTACTTAAAACAACTTAGCTAACATTCCAAACCTAATATAACATACAAGTAAACAAACATGTGGAATTTAATAAACAAAGTTATTCTTAATAACATTTGAACTAACATGTGAAAACATAATTGAATTCTCCAACATGACCAAACATAGTTTAATTTATTTATATTAATTATTTTTGTTAATAAGATATAAACTAACAGTCCAAAACTTAATTTAGAGCACCTCTAATTTTTAAATAAATATTACAAAGGTAATTTTGAAATTTAAATTACAAAATTAAGTACTTAGTTGAATACAAATTTTAAATACTTAGTAGATTTCCTCACTAAATTAAATTCCAAAGCTTAATAAACTAAATATTATCACTAACATGATCATACATATTTAAATTAATAATATTAATTATTTTAGTTACTAACATATAAACTAACGCATAAAAAAATTTCTGAATATTTCAAAAAATTTTCATACTCATAATTTGTTTCACTCCTGTTCTCAGCTCACGTGCACGCTAGGTTTGCTCCTCGGCTAGCGAGTTGGACTTCTGCGCATGGACTGGGAAATGAGAGGGACTCGAACCAAGGGGTACGGAGGAGGGGGATGAAATCAGGGTTGCTAAATGCTAAGTTTTACCAACCTGTGTCTGCTTTATATAACTCAGATGATATTTTTTTTAAATAACTCTTGGTCTAGGTAGCCCGATAATGGGTGCGATTTCGGTTGCAATTAGGTCCAAGATTTTGGACTGATCCCAAGGCCAATTTAATCGATTTTGGGCCTAAACCCAACAGCTTCGAATCAGTTCTAGATTGAGAATCAAGTACCTAATTTTTTTGCTCAGCCTTACCTTAAGCAGCTCATAAAGTAACGAACACATCTGTCCTGTAAACTTTTTTCTCATATTTTAGATGATTGATTTCATCACTAAGGGGCGTGATCTTGGATAAATACTACCCTTTAGAATCATTCCATTAAAAATGATTTTACGTGCTCGTCATGGTGTTGTTGGAGCTCCTTAATAGTGTTTCATGTAGGACTTTGTCTATCTCTTTGTCCTTTGCCAAGAAGCATAGATTGATGGCTTCTTCTCCTTCACTCTCATTATCAGTAGAATCGCTATAACTCTGGAGAGCCATTAAAGCCTTTTTGGCCTTTTCCATTAATTTCTTCTGATCAACTTTCCTTTGCAAGATTGGCAGTCTTGTATTATTTTCCTTGGTTGATCACCACCAAAGCGAACAACAGAGTTATTTTCAAGGCTTTAAGAGGGAAAATTGTTACCTGTATTGCACTTTTAGGTTGACCCTTTCCGAAGCTCTTTGACGTCAAAGTTCTTCTTTTGAGCATTTTATGGAAGTGTCTAGCAACCATAACAATGTTATCCTCAAATTACCTGTTGTCAGAGTCCTTGTGAATTTTAGGGTCCTTAACTGAAGTTTTCAAGGCTGCTCCTTTGTGAGGATTCTTCTTTCTTATTCAAGAAACGGATTTTGTATGTTAGAAGTTTTTTTAGCCAAATCCTCTGATTTTAATTAACGTGATCGTGGCGGCCTCTGCAATGGCCATAACCTTTGGTCCCCATTGATTCCTTTGGAGACTTCTTAGTAGCTTACTCATCATCTCTCCATTTGATAGACCTTGTTGAGATATTTGTGGTTGTTGATGATGTCAATAACCTTGTGTACATCTCATTGACTGTTTCACCTAGATGTATCTTTGATGTACCTGCCGAGGGTCCAGGCTAATACTCAAGTTAAGAGTGAAAGCTTACAAACCAAGGTAGATACAATCAAGGGAAAACCAAGGAAAGTGGACACATAATATGATGGTTGTGAAGCATCAAACATGTGAGGGAGGAATGGAACTTAGAATCAAGTGATTCTGAATGAGAAAACAAAGAGAATTTGATGTGAATTGATGTATGTCTCAAGGGATGGAAGGAACCAAGTAGCAAGCTACCAAGTACACGAAGCTAGCAAGTGAAATCAACACAAAAGGGGGACGTTCAAGGGAGGCACGGTATGGCCGTACCAACTTGCTGCCATGTTCGTCAAGTTTAGTGGTGTTTCACGGTTTGAGATGGGCTTAGTGTTTGGGTTGCAAGCTAAATCAAAAGGGATACCTTTAGCCTGGGTCAAGCATGAAAATGGATGTAAGAAGGGTTATGGTTGTGTGGAATGGAAAGAAGAATCAAAGTTAGGAATTACTAACTCAAGATTAACTTGAAGAATGGATACAGAAACACCACCAAACTCCAGTGTAGGGCCCTTAAACTATGATTAAGATACAGATATTACCACTTAATCAAGCTTAAGACTTCACTTGAACACCACCTTAATCGGCCAAAATTAAGGATAAGTTTGGAGTGTGCCTAAGCACCGAAAGCACAATGCTCTCAACTTTTAGTTTGATTCAAATCTGGTATATGTTACAAGGGGGGGCCGTGTGCCTTTAAATAAGCAAGCTAGCAGCCACACAAGCACACACCTCACCTTTCCCTCCTAAGGAGGAAAGGTATTAAGAGCTAAACAAGCTGATTTGTGCTAATCTAAAATACAAGCTTGCTTAAACTAGTCTAATACATTCTAAACATGAAGTAAAACATTATTAATACTTATTATACATTAATCTACTCATAAACAAAGCTTAAACATGCTGATTTGCTTGCTGAATTCCTATTGGACAGCCGTAAAGTGCCTTCCCCTTTTCGGCTCACCAATCAGATTGCATGGTGCTGTTTTCTCCTTTGTTTTCTCATTGGTTCACACATTTCAAAGCCTTCTCAGCAGCAAATTATTGTGTTTCTAGCAAGCCTTGGACGTGATGTGATGTAGGCAAGCAACCAAGCAGCTAGGAAAACCCACTTGAGAAGGAAAAACACCTCATGCTTAAACCGGGTTGTGCTGGCAGAATGCAGGGTCGGATTGCAGGCCACATTTGCCAGGGCAAACGTGGTCATAACTTGTCTTGCCACACATGGTTGGAAAGCTTAAGAAGTCCTCTAACAGCTCCAAGTGGAATTACTCAATTTGGAGTTCATTTGCCTGGTGAAAATATCAAAATGGCTAGGCTGGTCTGAACTGAGTCTCAGTCTGCACGGTTTGGAAGATTGACCTGGTTCTTCATCTTCCACTTGACTTAACTTGCTTTTATCACTTGGACCACATAGCTAACATCTTGGGGACCCAAAATATGTAAAAATACAAGACTTATACCAAAATATAGCTTAAGAAATGAAAAGAACAAAACCGGATACTTTCTGACCCTGCTGGACAGTTTGTATATCTTGGGTTTATTAGCTAATTTGAGAGGGCAAATGAAGTCCAAATGGGATGAAACTTTTTTTGTTGCAAAGCTGACTTCTTGAACTTTAATCCCAATGCAAAATATTGGACTTAAACATTAAAGGGTTTGACGTAATTAACCTCTCAAAACCGGGTTTGCTGCCGAAAACAAACCTGACCTGCTGTTTTAGGTCCTTAAACAAAACAAGGATGAATTATTCACCCTTTAATCACCAAAATGAATTACCTAGCTTGATTTGATTTTTTAAATCAAAGGGCATGGAGGGATCTCCATCAATCTTGAAAAACTCATAATGATGTACATAGATGTTGATTTTTTATTCTCTAATTAGGCATGTCCTTTCATAGTTGGTCATGAGGTTTACAAGCATAAATTCTATTTGACTTGTTAGCATTTACACCATGGTATAAAGCATTCAAGGCCTTATAATGTTTCTACACTCTTTGATGCTCTTTAGAGGTGTATTAGCTAGTGCACTTCTCCGTTTCTTTAGTACCAATGTTATATATAATTGGAGAATTTTGAAACGGTAATCCATATGCTCGTAATCTTGATCCATCAAGTAGATCTATATTAGTCTCTTGCAATGAGCAAATTTAGATCAACAAAATAAAGGATGCCCAGAAGTAGATCTACTTTGATTGACCTGAGCCATTTCAGAGGAAGACATTGATGTTTACTTACTCGAATATAAAGTCACAAAGGTGAGGCTAGCTCTATCACCATATACATGCTAACTAAGATGACAAGAAAGGAACATAATTTAAAATTTAATCACAAAATAGATTGAGATGTAGAAACTCAAGGATACTATACTCGCATATCAAGGACACTGAGCAGGGTATGTCAATAATAAAATGTTAAGGATGTTGTGTTTATCAGTGAGGGTCCCCCATCCACTTAAGCTACGTCCACGCCTAAAGATCCTCCTTATGATTTAACCAACTTTTGTTAATCTTCTGAGAGATTAAATAACCAAGCGTCCACAAAGGATGTTGATAACACACCCTTTAAACTTTTCTTGAAGTGATTTAACCTAAGTTTCACTTAGGTAAGGTGACTCTCATAGCCACCCTCTTTTATACAGGGAAAGTTCTTACAACCCTTTCGCCTTATAAGCATTCTCAAATGTACGTGCAAAGATTACAATGATTTTCAATAGGACAATCAAGAGTACAATGAACACTTAGAATATGAGTTAAGTCATTTGTGTTGTGTGTTGTCCTCCTATTCTTCAGTAAGGTCTTCTACTTATAAGCATTGTAAATTAGACAATTAGGAAATGTTAAAGAATGTAGCCATTAGATGCTCTAGTATGTTTTGTTATAGGTTCTTCTCTAATAGTGAGTGGCTGGTTTAAGGGCCCTGGTTATTGTCTGCGGCCTCAACAGTTGCTGAATTCATTCTTAGCTTCATCTTTTTTGCGAAAGAAAGCTCTCAACCTTTATTCATTATTTCAACTGTTGCCTTTTTCTTTTAATAAGCTGCATGAGCTTCTTTCAAGGTTGACATGTATAGCTTCCCATTTTAGCCAAAGTTGATTTGCAATCAGCTCTTCCATAAAGTAATTTTGGCCATTTATTGATTTAGAATACTTTTGAATTTGCTTTCCTTGATTCCAAAATGTTATCAATTATGCTATAGTGATAGCCATAAGATTAATCTAGCTTTTTAAGAGATGAAGAATTAGTAATTAGTAAGAGTATTAGCTGATTAAATTTAAAAGAATTAATTTAACCCAGATAATTATATTAAACAATGGCTAATAACAAAGACACAGGTTCAAAGGTTAATGTTAGCAGAGATAAGGATGATTAGATGGATCTGTGGTCATATAAGAATAGATAGAATTAGTAATAGAGTAATTAGAGACTTAGTTAATGTAGCACCCATCGAAGATAAGATGAGAGAAACAAGACGCAAATAGTTTAGCCACATGAAGAGGAGTGTGGACGCTTCAGTAAGGAAATGTGAGAGGATTAATATCCTTGAAGGTAAAAGAGGGAGGCGATGACCAAAGAAGAGTTTGAACAATCTGATTAGAGAGGACTTGAAAGTTGTAAGATTGACGGATGAAACTTGTAAGGTTGACAGAGGACATGCCTCAAGATAGGGGATTGTAACAGGATAGGATTAAGATCTTAGATCACAAAGAGCTAGCCTCGTAGTTATCTCTCAATTGTAGTAGGGTAGGTTTGGTTGAGGTTTTTTCATATGTCGTGTTTGTGTGTAAGTAGTACATGCATATGAGAAGAGACATTGTTTGCCTACTTCTGTTTTTTAAGGTATAGTACCTTCCTTTGTTATGTTGCACTTATGTTTACATCATTACTGCTGCCTTATTTATTAGTACTTCTTAGTTCAGTTCCTGCTGCTTATACATAGTTTTTCTCCATAAAATGTTTTCATAAAATCCTTCTATAAAATATTTTCACAAAATCTTATTTTGTGGGTCTCTTGAAATCAGTCTCTCTATAGGCAGAGATGCCAGTAGAGGTAAGATTGTCCACATCTAGATTTCCCCAAACCCTGTAAAAGCATGACCCACATTGGGAGGCGGTGGTGTTCTTGTTAATCATACTGAGCAATCGACTATTTGTTGGTAGCACATAACATGGCCAAATTTTAGGTGAATGATAAATAACTTTTGAATGTGATTCGAACCATGCTAGGGTTTTTTTAATGAAAACACATATACTAATCCAATTTAATAATAATAAATGGGTATGCAATTTCTATACCTGATGATTTTAATCAAAGTAACATGAAGACCACTTTCTATTAATTAATATTCCTCATTCTAAAATGTGTCATCTTTTGACATGCTTATCAAGGACCTTGATTGAGTGCCCAAGGAAGATGAACATTACCATTTAAGCTTTTAGGCAATCAATAACTTAAGGAACTTGTCACGTTGGTCTCTTATGAATGCTTAATCACATGATAGAAACTAAGTTGACTTAAGCATGTACACTCGATTAACCCATAATTATAGTAAAGGTGCGTTGAACTCAACACAAATGTAAACATCTAAAGCACATAGCCATATCATAATCGATAAGCAATTCAATAAGGCTAGTGAATGTTAAGGAAGAACATCATAAATATACAACTCAAACTCAATTCCCGACAAATGTCACTTGTAACTTATCCCATCAAACTAAGAGGGAAAAACATTAACATACAAATCGGGCAAAGGCTCGATGGGCTAGCAAGGGATAAAACATTAATCACAAGGTTACTATTTACTTTATTTGGCTGTCAATACAACAAATTATGCCTACATTATGTCATCATAATGCACATGCTAAATGCAACCTTAAAGAGAGTTGAATTAAGTTCGATATAGGGATCATTAAAGAGTCACATAACACCTGCCAAAGCTAATACAACTTAGTCTAGTGTGAATGTAGGGTAAGGATTAGGGCATGGAATGACACACTTTGGACAAAGATCTATTATGGACATATCACTTATATGCAAGCTAATAGTTAAGGCACAAGGTGTCAAGGCCAATCAAAATAGTACAAAACTCCCCCATGCAACTCAACACCAACAATATTTTTGGCATTTTCGACAATGTTTTCCTCTCTTTTTTTTTTTTTTTTTTTTTGGTTTTTGAGAAGTTTGAAGCCTAGGTTCTCTCGCCACATACCTATATCTCACAATGTCCTTGTACGAGTCAAGGGGGCACCACACCATAAAGACAAACCAAAAATGAATAAACACTGACTAATAATGATATATATATATATATATATATATATATATATATATATATATATATATATGTATATATGTATATGGATATGTATATGTGTGTGTATATATTTATATGTATATATATGTGTGTGTGTGTATGTGTGTGTGTGTGTGCGCGCATGCGCGTGTGCGTATATGTATGTATGTATGTATGTATGTCTCTGTGTGTGTGTGTGTGTGTGTGTGTGTGTGTGTGTGTGTGTGTGTGTGTGCATGCGTGTGTGTATATGTATATGTGTGTGTGTGTGTGTGTGTGTGTGTGTGTGTGTGTGTGTGTGTGTGTATGTGTGTGTGTGTATATATATATAAGAGTAGAAAACAAAAGAAAAGGATATATATACAAAATAAAGATTACAAAGATTAGAGAGAAAAGGAATTTACAAAAATAGGTGTTAGGTGCACTTGATAAAGCTTCCTCTCAAGATGGTGCAAATAAGGCTTGAGGAGCATCAACCAATCCATCAAAATCAAGATGTAAGTCATAGATTTGGATATACCATTAATGTTTAGCAAATCTTATCAAACACTTAAAAATGCAACTCCCGGGACCATAAGTAAGTGCAAATTCTAAGCACCAAATTTATGTGCACAGAATTTTAGACTGATCGTATATTTGCATGCCTCATGCATTATAGCCTGTTGATGATAATTACCTAAACCATTAAGGCTGAAGCAACATTATGCTTGAATTCCTAATAAATAATCTATATGCAAAATTATTTCTTTATGATTAAAATTTGTAAAAAGTTTTGAAAGAATTTGAAAATTTAAAAAATTTCAAATAAGCTTTAAAAAGAAAAAAAACCTGTGAATTCTAGAGCCATTTGAAAGCGTTAACTCTTAAACTTGTGACCTATAGCATGACATAGCAGGAGCAGGATCTGTGGGTGATGCATTGCCTTGCGCTAATCTACTCCAACACAATCTATTCAATTATCAACATCAAAAAATAGGTTTATCTCAAAATTCAAGGTGGTGGCATTATCGTAATTTTTGCCAAGTCCCCACCGCAAGTTCCTAAACCCCTGACAGCTATCATCAGGCCCATAATCATGTTATGATGCATATGTATCATTGTTTTCAAGGGCCCTGACAAACCTATGTCTAGGTGACATCATGATCAACACCTGTCCAAGTTTAGCATTGATTTTTTCAAAGTTGACTTTAGTAGGGCTCTAGATATTTAACTCTTAGGTAACTCCACTTCCATGTAATGGATTCATTTCATGTCATAGTTCACTTGCTAGTAGAGAATTACACCAATAAAGCTTATTAGAAGAATTTATAATGGATTTTTAGTTTTCAAGGTCCATTTTTAAGCTTAGCTTCTAGGGATCAAATAAAGCCAAGCAAAGCATGTTAGATATACATGGAAAGCCCCTTGGGTCTACCTTTTATTCTTGCACAAGGTTTTATGGAACTCAAAATATTAAGAGAGAAATCTTACAAAGAAGCAAGATCACCAGAATTTGGACTATAGTACTGCTTAGCCTTGAAAAGGGGATTGAAACTAGGATCAGAGAGCTCAAACCTACCTAATGAAGTAGGACATGCCAAGATAAGAGTCTACAGATAAGTTATAGAATATTCCCAAAGGAATGTTTTAAAAAATCTTCCTTTTTACAACTCATATGCAGCCAAATTTCGACTCTTAAGTGGCCAAATTTTAACACATATGGACAAGAAAGATTGGGACTATTTTTTTTTTAACTTGAATTTGCTTATTTGTTGAAGCTATTTCATTAGTTTTTACAAGAGAAAAAGGTGGTTCACCCTTATTCGCCATTTAATTTTTATTCATTTTTCTATTGGTCCTAAGAAAGGATTTTCACCTATTTTCATATTAGCTAAGACAGGTAATTTTCCTATTGGCTACCTAAGTCCTTATAAGTCTTCAAATAGGCCTATTTCTTTCTTATAAGTAGACTTGAAGACATTAATCAATGAAAATTGAAGCTTTCAGCTTTTTGTTTAAAATCTCTTTATCTTTATCTATTATTTTGGCTAGTGATTAGAGGAGTTCTTTAGATTTGTTCTTCGTGCGTTGCTTTATAGGTATAATTGGTGTATTGTTAGTCTAAGTTGTGGATTTATCCTTTATCTTAGGTATATCTTTTATTTCCTTGTTGCCCTCTCTTTCTCTCCTAAAATCAAGCATCAATTGATGTTTTGTTCTTGAGTTCCAGCCTTTAGAATCCAAGATCTTACCACTTTTAACACGTCAAACTTGGGTTTTGGAGCCTTGATTTCAGCCCAAATCAAGTCAAGGCTCTTGATTTAGACTTTCACCTCAATTGTTCAAGGGCCCTAGTCTTAACCTTGATGGTCCAAGGTTCATTGCTCCCTATCAATTAGTGTTAGAGCACAGAGGTCCTTATACTATTAGTAATGTTCTCTTGCTTTGTTAACCACATTCTGCTTTTTGAAGCCCACAAAAAAACAACTATGGCCCAGACACATTTTTAAGCTACAAAAAGAACTATCACTTATGCAAAAAGCTTTTAGCCAACTACCCTTTGTTTACCCATATTCAACCCTAATCTCTTTTCTTTGACAATAGGGGTGCCATATTTCAAAACAAAGATGAATCTAACTCTTTACTTAAAGCATATCTATATACTTCAAGAATGTTTAGGGAAAACTAATTTTTCGGATGAAGAGAGCTTTTAGGTAGCCATCCATAAGCTCAAAATGTTTGCCTGCTCTTGATATACGTGCTTTGTGGAAACAACGGCCAAAGAGGGTAGATCCACAGTCAAAAATTTGGGCAAAGTCAAAAGGTATATAGATAAGAAGTACCTTCTTAAGGGATACACCCATTATCTTAGATTTGGGAAGAAGGGTATTGAGGAGACTTGAAGGAAAAGGAGATCTTAAAAGAGGAAAATCCAAGCAGTGAAGAAGTTAAGAAGGAAAGTTCTTATAAGACTATGAACCCACTTTGGCTGGTGCGAAATACCCACACCTAGTTTTAGAAGAGAGTTAACAAGAGAATGACCAAGCTATGATTGGAATCTCTCTTGAAGCTCCCATTTTGATGGAAATAGGAACTTTAATACTTTCTCATGTTAATGAGGTCATAGGGGCCCTAAGTCTATCTTAATGAAAAGAGGCCATTGGGTTTCATCTTCAAATTCAAGTTTAAGAGGTTATACAGGTCCATGTTCAATTTCATGAAGTTAAGGCTATAGAGGATTTACCCTTTGAAGAAAAAAGTTCACTAATTAGCCCCTCATTTAATCCTCTAGAATGTAAGCCATAATAATCTTAGCATATGAATACCAATGTACCTTGTTGTGATTTAGATATTGGTAAGTACATTTGCATTTCTAATAAGAATATGTGTGTCAAAGTTTGTATGTTTGATTGTTATGTGAAGTGGTCCCTAAGAGTTTTTAGAATGCTTACACATTTAAAAAGGTTGAACCATAGCATTTTCGAGTCAATGCCCAAGGATTTGAGAACAAATCCTTTTAAAATAAGGGGAAATCTATGTGTATATATCATGGGTTTCAAAGGGTCATACGAATCCAAGTCAAGCCCACATCATAATGAACACTTGTCGAAGTTTATTATCGATTCTATTAAAGTTAACATGGGTAAGTCTCTGCATGTTGACTCCTTAGTGACTCCATGTTCAACTAATGGAGTCATTTAGGATTGTAGTTCACTTACAAGGGATGAATTACATCAATAAAGCTTATTAAAGGAAGCTGTCATGGATTTTTAGTGCTCAAGGTCTATTATTAAGCTTAGTTTCTAGGGATCAAATGAAATCTAAGCAATGCATATGACATAAGCTTGGAGAGCTCCTTGGGTCTAGTTTTTATCCTCGTATATATTTTTATCAAAAGGTAAGATTGCCACAAATTTGGACTGCATTGCCCAGCCTTGCAAAGATGACTTAAAACTAGATGTTAAACCTACCTAAGGAAGTAGAACATGTCATGATAAGGTTCTCCTAGAAAATTCTCAAAATATTTCCCAAAGGAAATGAGCAGTCAAGTTTCAGCGCAAAAGGAAAAGAAAGATTATTTGTTCATTTGAGAAAATGTTACGTCATGCCTACTGGCCATGTACTTCTTTTTGTTTATTTTCTATTAGACCTAGGAGAGGAGTTTCACCTATTTTCTTATTAGCTAAGATAGGCGACTTTTCTATCGGTTAATTCCTTACTTAGGGAACAAGTCATAATTCCCTGTAAGCCTTGAAATAGGTCTAATTTCTCTCTTGTAGACAGACTTGAAGGCATGGACTAATGAAATTTAAGCTTAGAGCATTCCCTCTTAAGTCTTTTTATCTTTATTCCTTATTTTGGGTGGTGATTATAGTCAATCCTTTAGACTAGTTCTTTGTGCTTTCACTTTATAAATTAATCGGTGGGTTATTCATGTGAATGATGAATTTATTCTTTATCTTAGATATATCTTTCATTTACTTGTTGGCCACTCTTTCTCTCTTAAAACACAACATAAAAACTCTAAAATCCTTTAACATTTTCTTTTTCTTCAAAATCTAAGCTTCTTCAACTTTAACATGTTGAACTTATGTAGTAGAGCCTTGACATCTGCCTAAGTCTAGTCAAGGCCCTTAACCATAGGATCTTGCCTCAATTATTGAACGACCTTAACCTAACCTTGATGATTTAGGGCTCTTATGCTATGCATCATCCTAAAGCGTATTCTCATGATTTGCACCTTATTTTTAGTCATAGACTAGGGTCAAAGCATATTTAAGTCTAATAAATTGATTCCTTATTGAAATAGCTTACCAACAACATATTATAAGCTCAATTCTGATAAGTAATGGAAAAGTTATGAATTAGGTCATGAAATGTGCTTAAAAACCAAAAATTCTTCACTTTTCAGCCCAGAACTCTTTTTATCCTTATTAAAAATTCATGAAATTTTATCCATTGGAGGACAAACCTAATAAAATTTCCATCAAAATAAGAATTGCATTGACTAGACATTTGACAAGAAAGTTATAACTTGAACAACTTGAGACTACCGCGTTGGCTAGCCCAGAGGCACAATATGGGCCGTAGCGGCACCATTATGCCTGCTTTAGCCTCCACTGCATGAATTTATGCATGTTTTACACGAAAGGTTCAATCAGCCACCTAGCTAACATTAACTTGGGGTAAAGTTAATCTTCATGTATAAGTTGATTGATTTCTGAAATCATTGTGATTTTGATTTGACCTGATTTTATAAGTTTGATTTTGCTTTCAAAAATGCTTTGATTCTTTTCATAGCCTAGTGCATTTCCTATACTATAAAAATGGAACCTATCCCTCTTATTGCTCATGACCACCTAGGAGAAACTCTACTTCTTTTCGAACATTATCTCCTCTCTTCACAAAACTTCTCTCTAACTTTTATAATAAATCAAGTCTACTAAATTCTCTCTTAAACTTTTCAAAATTCGTAATTTAGGCCAACCTTTATCCTATCCCAAGATACTTCGGAGAAAGGAACCAAGGATCATTGCTTTGCCAACCGAAGGGCCAAAAATTAAAAAACTTAATCTTTTCCTTCTTAATTTTCAGTCTTGTTCTTTGTAATCTTCTTTCTATTTTCTTTATAATCATGTTTTTATTTGATCCCCAACGATCCCTCGATAATTTGATCATTTCTTATTAGCACATCAATAAGACTATGTTCATGACCAAGTAAAACCTAAATTTCCCACTTTCTTGTATTTCCATTCTCTTATAAAATGACTTGCTAACAATAACCGGTCACCAAAAAGTCGTCTTCTTGATTGTCCTATTAATAAAACAATAAATTCATCAAGATGGTCTTCTACATGGAACTTCAACATTAAAGGTCATCATATATTCATTTCTGGTAGAAGTTACTTTTGAAATAGATGGTCTAGTCTAGATTGTACCTCTATCCCTAATTCATTCTCATGTTCGTGCCTATGAAGTAATTCTTAATAATCCCTATTTCAAATGTCTAAAGTCATAGTCTACAGAGAAAAGACCCTTTTTCGTTCTTCGAAACTAAATCATACGTCCCTTAGTTGCCACTTTAAGGATTTGGCTAAAACAAGATCGTATATTTTCTATAGAATTATTGGTTAGTACATGTACTTTAAAATGTGCTGGAAACTTTAAAAATTGAAGCTCTAATCCATCCTACCTCATAACTCCACGGAATCATGACTTAGGAAGCTACCTGATGCACCCTTCAAAAAGAGGTAGATGCAGGCGAAACCCCGATTGAACCCTAAAGAGCACTAGGCTAATCGCTATGGATTATTACTGTCAGTGACACTTTCAGTGGTGATCCTGATAGGGACATGTAGGTAAGTGGGTAGACTTCAAAGAAAAGAGGGGAATTAAAACTTTTTATGTTTTTGGTTCAAAAAAATTGTGTCATTCACGCATATGTGCATTATATGCTCAGGCTTTGTAAATGTCAAAGTTCACTGAAATCTACTAGTGAAACATGTCCCTACTATCATGCTTTTTGCCCCTGAAATCATGTCATACTCGTTGTTACAGTTAACCCTTCTCAACCGGTTGCGGCATTGCCTTCATGCAGAACCATTGTCCAATACTTTGAAGCATACCACTTTGAAGAGTTAAAAAGTCTCATCCATCCCACTCGGGTATTGTGACTATGGACTCTGCAACATAGATTTAGGATCAAATGTTATGTGAATGTTTTCTTTGGATAAATACTAAGCGCCTTTGTTACACTCATGTGCTTTTTATGAGTCAACAGTCATTGTTAACAAAATCAAGTCCTATTCTAGCGTGTCTTTTGATTCTAAAACTCTAATCCCACTAATAGCATGTGCCATTTCCATTAATTGTTGTGGGACAAAACCTAATGGCAACTAGTTCTATGGTGGTTAGGGCTAGAATTTTGCCCCAATGGAATTAACGGGATGACACTACAATCTAGGGGTAATGCACATTATACCTATGGGTGTTAAAAGGAGTCTAGTGGTAGGCTATGTTATATCACTTGCCTCCATTACTCCTTTAGGCTACCTATTAGACTATTTTTGTTGGTCTTTTTAGGCCCCTCGAGATGTCATCATTCCAATATCATTTGTCTTGAGGTTCACATGAGAGTTGTTTTTCCTTTTGTGCATGTGTGAACCTAGAGTCACATCTTTATCTTCTATGGTAATCATCATCATCCATTCATTTATAATAAACCATGTAGGACTCCTAGCACATGGACTTCTCTAGTCACAGTCCATTTAGCAAACTGCATTCATTTATACACTTATAACAGAGTTTATCATCATAACCTATCAAGGGTAGCCCATTAACATAGTCCATATAGGTTTATATGTCTCATGCCCTAGTCTATCATCCTTATGCACCTAAAAAGCACACAGGATGGCCTATCTTGCATTGACGTTGAATGGTCTATTATATTATAGGCCCATCATTCTCATACATCCATAGTAGCTCATGTACTTTCATAGTGTGTCTAGTGTCATTCCCTAAACCCTTTGAGTCTAGAGTGGATGACCATGCAAATGCCTCAGCTCACTTGGATTGAGTTCACTTCTTGGCCTCACGTGCATGAATCCTTTTGTAGAGGGGGTAGCCTGACTTGGCCCATTAACCTCGTTCACACCAACCCATTTATGACAATCCTTTTTTGTATATAGCCCAAACCCTTTAAGACTTATCATCATACATATCCTTAAGCCTAAATATGTCAGTGTCATCATGCATAGTCCTATGTATAATCAGTCTATTATACTTATCTCCTTGCCTAGAGTCTTACTTAACTTATATTATGTCAAACCTAAGTTTATGCCACCTTGGCCCTTGAACCTTAACTTTAACCTATCCTCAACCTAGGATTCACCTTGTGTAGCTTACCTCTCTAACATAGGATTCCACGCTTCACCTTTGGGCCATAATTTACTCATATAGATCACCTAGTCCTCACCAGACCCGTAGTAGTTGTCATCCCCTAATGCTTTGATGCCACTATTAGCTTATTATGCTTGGCCTCACCTTGGTCTTAGTCTCTTATTTCTACCTCCTCATCCGTCCCTCATTCTAAACCTAGGCCCCTATTCTTGCTTGTGATGTCTAATCTGGTTTTTTTCTATTACCTTTTTTAACTTGGAGCTATGCTCATCATCTCACTCTCTAATCTTAAGTCCCATTCGATAACCTAAGCTACCATTATTTCCCATCTTGAGTTAGCAACCTTAAGCCACTCTTTTGTCACATTGTTAGTCCACCTTCATGTACCCCTTCGTATCACCATTCGTTGTAATAGTCCAACCCTAAATTCATTATTCATTTACATCATCTCTTTTTGTTATTCCCATTTGGACATTTTTAACTAGGCCCCCACCTTGCAATTCATGGGTTCTGTTTTAAATCGATTTAGGCCTTGATAATTTACAAATTTAACGATTTAATTCTTTTTCATGACACTAAAATCATTTAATCTCAAACTTTTGGAAAAAAAAAAATCGCAAACGCATTCGGTTTCAGTTCTTTCTTTAAACCCGAGCCCGTTTAGGGCCGTTTGCGGCGTGGCAAGACTTGATCTGTATTTGTTCAGCTAAACTCTCTTAATTAAGCCTTAATCAAGCTTGATATTTTTGACTTTTCTACTTTTATTTTCAGCCAAGTAAAAGGTTGATATAAATTTCAAAAATTTTCACTTAACCTCATTTTAACCAAGCATTTCAAGACACTTTCTCTCTCCTCCCTCTCTTCCTTCTCTCTACACGGCCATAGCTCCTTTCAGCAGCAAACCTATACCTTTCAACCTCCTTTCAACCACCAAACATCCCCCACTCACCACCCCCAAACACCTCTTTCACTTCCATAGGCATCAAGCATCATTTCTACCACTTTTTCAACCTCAAAGTGAGTGTTCTTTTCCCCCCTATGCTGATTTTTGTTTTTGATTCTTGATCTTGTTGAATTTTGTTTCTTATTATGGTTGTTTTAGTGATGGATGATGCTGTTTTTGAGGTATTAAAACTCATCTTGTTGACGGATTATGGTAGAGATGAAGTTAGGGTTAGGGTTTCATCTTAGTCATGCAAGCTTCTTGTTCACGTGTTGTTTAGTGATTGATTTATCCTTGTTTTTGCTTATCTCTTAATATATTGAAGTTGTTATGTTGTTATGGTGTTTTGAAAAGTTGGGAGTGAGTTCAAAGTGACCCAAAGTTAGGGTTTTGTTCAAAAGGTAAGGTTTGAATCAACTTTGTGTAAATTTGAGGTGTTGTGTATGTGTGACTAGAAAAGAAGTTTTATTTGATATGAATATGAAGAGAAATCATGTATGATGTTTGTGTATGATGTTGGTATGTACCAAAGTGTATTTACATACTCTTAAGGAAGAGTTTGAGGTGAGGATTGGAGTAACAAGTGAAGGAAAACACTCAAACAGAGCTGCTGAAATTTTCAGAAAAACAGGACCGCCTTTGTAACAAAACTGGTAATGATCGGCCCATCCAAAAATTCTGATTTTTAGTGGGTAGATAGGTCTGTGTGCTAGCTTCAAAATGACTCTTGAATCGCATTAATCCGAGGTCTGTCGAGAAAGTTATGATCATTTTACCGAACCTGTGCAGGATAGGCTTAAAACTGACCTGTTGGTGTTCTAGCCCCATTTTGAGAACCCTAGCATGAGAATCATGTTTGGTGTCCTTGATGAAAGTTTTATAAGCCTTCCTAAGCTGTGTATATTGGGTCTTACGTCTCGTTTTGCGGTTGGGACTATAAGTTGTGGATTATTCTTCCTGCACCCTTCTTTTAAGCCCTTATGCTCTAAACTTGCTACCATGACTTAAATCACATTTCTTTGGTTTATATCCACATCATTTTGGTTAATCATGAACTGATGTGTAAAAGTTCTTCATAAGCCAGTTGTATTTAAAATTATCCGTCATAAGATCAAGATCGTTTCTGACCTCATGTTCCTGTAATGAACTTTTGAGCAGAATCAAGGCCTAAGCTTTCCTTTTCTTCACTTTAGTGCATCTCATTCCTCTGCAAACTAACATTTAAAACTTCCAGGTACGTTTATTGCCTGTATCTTTAGTAATCAGCATGCATTTATCAAAATCTTAACATTTTGGTAAGCACATTCAATGAATCATTTTAATCAGTGCTTCATCACATAATCAGTGACCCCGTCAGTTATCAGTTACAGGGCATTGCCCTCCAGTTACCCGCGCGGCTTCAGGCCAGGTCCCTCGGTTGGCTTGGCAGGTGTACACCTATTCACAGATCGTAACAGTTACTCAGGGGTGCACTAACAGATAATAATTTGCAATGCAGTTTTATATGCATCTCATTCTCTGTTTTCACTTAAAATGAATTGCAAGCGGGCCCTAAATTACTTTTCAATGAACCTTTAACAGTACAGGGATACATGTACTGAGTTTTGGCTCATAGTTCAAAATATTTTTATGTTTTGTTTTAGGAAAATGTTCAGTGAACCGCCCTGAGGCGGGCAGGGAGGCCGGAGGTGATAAATGAGACAGAACCATTCATGTAGTTGACAGTGTGGGAGAGCCAAGGTGCTGTCGTGGCATACTGTGATGTATTTTGGAGTGCCAAATGTATTTTAAATTAACTTGTGTATTTTGATGTTGCGACTGTATTTCCAAACCGAGTTATGTAAGTTGGTGTTATCCTTGGGATGTTAGAACCTTTTTGTATATAACTAAATGGTTTGGGTGTTTATGATGGTGTATACCCTGTTATGGGGTAACCTTTGGGTTATGGCAAGTTTTCATGTTTAACAGAAGCCTTGTCCTTCATGGACGGCGGTAACGCCCCGTTCATTAAATTATTGTACCTTATTGATAACCCCATGCAGATGAATGCAGGCAATGAATCATGTATACTTGGGGTGTTACAGATTTGGTATCAGAGCCAGGTTGAGATTTTCTAGAGGAGTGTAGAGTTAGAAACTATAGGGTGAGAATGGTAGTAGTGAGAGGGCTATCTATAGTATATTGCCAGAATGATATTAAGAGTGTAATAATGATATTAGACTGCCAGTTGCTTTCATTTGTATGTTTCTTGTTTATGGATATGCATGCCTCTCATATATGTGTTTTCTTTGTTAGATGGACCCTTATGGTGTTAATATGCTGCCAGGGGGATCTATGATAGCTCACATTGCGTTGCTACATATGAGTATGGAAGCCCATGCACAGGACCCTTATTCTGAGTTCCACAGTCCTAATGTTCGTGCACAGAGACTGCTTGGGTCCTTACCCCCGGTTGGCCCGTGGGTAGAGTTTTTTAGGCAACGTTATCAGAACTTTATGATGACAGGGAACCTAGGCGTGGACGGGCTTAGGTTTCAGGCTCAGGGGGCGTGGATGACTCCCACTACAGAACTGTTATTAAGAGAGGAATTTGAATTGAGGGGACTGACTATGGAAACTCTTCAGCATGTTTTCCCCCTATATCAGGTCCATCCTCCACCTGTAGCCCCGGTACTAGCACAGGGGCTACCCTCCCCGCCAGCACCAGCACAGGAGCCACCCATTCCGCCCGCACCAGACACCCCACTGCTACCTGATAGCCCTGGGGAGGCTTACGTGGTAATAGACATCCCCAGCACCCCAGAAGTTGTGGTGATTAGCTCTGGGGATGAGGACCACCAGGGCGATGAGGACGACCCAGAGGAGGATGATCCCGAAGAGGATCAAGACAGTGATGAGATGGGGATAGGGCAGCAAGGGGAACAAGAGGCGGATGAGTTGATGATGGACTTAGAGGAGGAGCATGAGCCACAAGTTCAACAGGAGGTCGATAGTGCCGAATCAGAGGCATCTACGAGTAGCTTTGATTCAGGTGAAGAACCTGATGATGAGTCTGACCCAGATTACGATCCATCTAGGGATCGTTAGGTGGTTCTATGGGCTGGGCTAGCAGTTTCATTTTTGAGCCCTATAGGTAGATATGGTTGGCTGGATTGGATAATTACATTTTGTGGGACATCTGACATTGTATATAGTTAGTCCAATCCTCGCCGACCATGATGATATGGTCCGTACCTCTTTTTGGTTATGTGACGGACTTAGTGCCCAGGGGCTATTTAGTCTTTAGTGATAAGGAAGTTAGCTAGGTGTAATATGCTTTTGTTGCTCATGTAGCTCATGTATATAAATCAACGATGTATGTAAATAAGCAGTTTTGGAATGAAAGGATGATGCTTTAAGTTGTGATATAATCTTCAAGCCACCTCTTATGTATTTATTGGGCATGTTTATCTTATATGTCTGGAGGTTCCAGTGTTTGAATTGCTTTATTTAATGTATGATCAGAATGTCCCAGTCAGTACACAACAACATGGAGGTTCAAGTAGATGACAATATGGAACAAGGCCAGGGATCGGGCGATCAAGCCTCTTGTCAGGAACCACAACATGGTGACACGCCACCATTGCCCTCTGTATTAGCTAGCAACTTAGGAAACCCAAGTTATTGGCCAACCTTAGTTGCCGAATTGATGAAGCGAATTCCCCAGGTACCTGTTGAAGCCCCTCCTAAAGAGGATAAATTGGCAGATAGGGTAGCACGTCGTAATCCTAAAGTTTATAATGGATCTTATGATCCAGTAGTGCTAGAAGAATGGATAAGGGGAATAGAGAAAGTTTTCACAGTCGTTGGAGTACCAGAGGAAAAGAAAATAAACATTGGGACGTATTATTTGTCAGGTGAAGCTGACATTTGGTGGAACACTGTGAAGGACAAGCTCCTAGGGCCTGAATTCACCTGGAGTAAATTTTTAGTAGAATTGAGGGTGAAATTTTACCCAGCTATGGTGCAAAGGCAAAAAGAAAAGGAATTTATGGAGTTGAAAATGAGCGGCAGCATGTCAGTGATGCAATATGCTAGTAAGTTCACAGAACTATCTAGGTTTGTCCCTGAATTTGTATCCTCTGAAAGGTTAAAGATGAGAAGGTTCGAGGAAGGTTTGGCCTTCTACATCCGAAATCACTTAGCGGGGCAACCAATTTTGACTTATCAAGAACTATATGAGCGAGCAGCTGAAGTGGAACGAGTGAAGCCGGAGTTGAGAGCTCTGAATCCAATCAACCATAAGAGAAAGGGGTTTGAACGGGGGACTCCGAGTGAAAGTGTGAATCAGAACCAGAAAAAGCCTACTCCTCTTCCCCCTAAGAGCCGTCCCGTGGGCTCGACAGTACCCGTACCCTGTGCGAAGTGTGGAAGAACAAATCACACCACTCCTGAATGTCGAGTTGGCAGCAACAAATGCATGTGGTGTGGAAGTCCTGATCACCTCATCGCTGCATGCCCCCGCCGACTGAAAGCCGTAGACAAGGGCACAGCAAAACCTTTGGCTCCGCCCCGCCAGGGACCCCCACCTGCAAGGCCTGCAGTTGCAGGAAGGGCGTTTGTGATGAACAAAAAGGAAGCTGCTACCTCTGGTACGGTAGTCACTGGAACTCTCTTTTTAAATTCAAAGCCATTTTGTGTATTATTTGATTCGGGCGCCACTCATTCGTTTATATCTACCCGATCTGCTATACAATTGAGTCTGGAGAACAAAAAGATGGAAACCAATTATAGAATTAAGCTACCTAACAATTCTGTGATTGAGTGCCCCTTCTCTTTTGAACTTGTCCCCATCATCATTGGTGAAGCTACTTTCCCTGTGGATTTGATTCAATTTGACTTGTCTGATTTTGATATCATATTGGGGATGAATTGGTTGCACACTTATGGAGCCAAAATTGACTGTGAAGATCTTAAGATTATTTTGAAGGATGAGAAAGGGAGAACAGTGTGTTTTTATGGGCAGAGAGAGGCAAAAACTTGTTCTTTAATTTCCGCTATGAAAGCAAGCAAGCTGTTATATCAGGGGTGTATCGGGTATTGGTGTTATGCTATTGACTCTCAAACAAAAGAAGAGACAACGGAGAATATCCCTATAGTTTGTGAATTTGAAGATGTTTTTCCTGAGGAGTTACCAGGACTACCCCCACAAAGGGAAATTGATTTTGGCATCGAATTAATTCCTGGGGCCCAACCTATTTCGAAAGCCCCGTATCGTATGGCCCCAACTGAGCTCAAGGAATAAAAGATTCAACTAGATGAACTGTTACAGAAAGGTTTTATTAGGCCAAGTGTGTCACCGTGGGGTGCCCCAGTGTTGTTTGTTAAGAAAAAGGATGGAACCTTATGACTCTGTATTGATTACAGGGAGTTGAACAAGATTACCGTCAAAAACAAATATCCTCTACCACGAATAGATGATTTGTTTGATCAACTACAAGGAGCAGGAGTATTCTCTAAAATTGATTTGAGGTCAGGGTACCATCAACTTAGGATTAAGCCTGAGGACATTCCTAAGACAGCGTTTAGGACCAGGTACGGTCACTATGAGTTCACGGTGATGCCTTTTGGTCTCACTAATGCTCCTGCAGCCTTCATGGACCTTATGAACAGGGTTTTCAGACCTTATTTAGACAAGTTTGTAGTGGTGTTCATAGATGATATCCTTATCTATTCTAAGGATAAAGAGGAACATGCTGATCAATTGCGGATAGTATTGCAAACTTTGAGGGAACATCAACTTTATGGCAAATTAAAGAAATGTGAATTTTGGTTGGAGGAAGTGGTATTTTTGGGGCATGTGATTACCAAAGAAGGAATTAAAGTTGACCTCCAAAAGGTGAAAGCAATCACAGAATGGCCAAGGCCTACTAATGTCACTGAGACTAGAAGCTTTCTGGGTTTAGCAGGTTATTATCGAAGGTTCATCAAGGACTTTTCGAAAATAGCATCACCACTGACTAATTTACTGAAGAAGGTGAATAAGTTTGAGTGGACTGAAAGGTGTGAGAAAGCTTTCCAAGAGCTAAGACAGCGATTAATTGCCGCCCCAATCCTAACATTACCAATGGAAGGAAAGGAGTATACCGTCTATAGTGATGCTTCGAAAAACGGTTTGGGGTGCATACTGATGCAGGAGGACAAAGTAGTAGCTTATGCCTCTAGGCAACTCAAGCCATATGAGAAAAACTACCTTGCCCATGACTTGGAATTAGCAGCCGTGGTCTTTGCATTGAAAATATGGAGACATTATTTATATGGGGTATCTTGCAAGATCTATACTGATCATCAAAGTTTAAAGTATCTCTTCACCCAAAAGGAGCTCAATTTGAGACAACGGCGTTGGCTTGAATTACTCAAAGACTATGATTTGCAGATTCAATATCATCCTGGTAAAGCAAATGTGGTGGCGGATGCTCTAAGTAGGAAGGCGCAACATAGCTTGAACACTGTGGTGATTACTCAATTGAATCTCCTAAGAGAACTTGAGGCCTTTGGGATTCAATTGGTGTCCCATGGACAAATGAAGGCTCGATTATCAGCGCTCACTATACAACCTTGCTTAGGGGAAGCAATTCGACTGAACCAGGAAAGTGATCCCGAACTTCAAAGAATAAAACAAAATTTAGAGAAAGGAAAGTCTCCGGGATTTGTAGTACATGAGGATGGCACTTTAAGGTTCCAGAATCGCCTATGTGTGCCCAAAAATGGGGAATTAAGAAAGCAGATCCTGGAAGAGGCTCACAATACTCGTTATTCAGTGCATCCAGGAGGCACCAAGATGTACAGAGATTTGAGACAATATTTTTGGTGGAATAATATGCAGAAGGACGTTGCAGAATATGTGGATAAGTGTTTAATTTGTCAGAAAATTAAAGCAGAGCATCAACGTCCTGTGGGTGAACTACGACCCTTAGAAATTCCCACTTGGAAGTGGGATTCAATCTCGATGGACTTTGTTATGGGTTTACCGCTTTCTGCCTCGAAAAAGAATGCTATCTGGGTCATAGTTGATCGACTCACCAAGTCAGCTCATTTCCTGCCCATCAAGGATACTTGGGGAGTCGAAAAACTAGCACAACTGTATGTCAAGGAGATAGTCCGTCTACATGGAATCCCTTTAGACATAGTCTCAGATAGGGATCAAAGATTCCAAGCACGTTTCTGGCAAGCGCTTCAAAAAGCCTTTGGGACCAAACTAAGTTTTAGTAGTTCCTACCACCCAGAAACATATGGACAAACTGAAAGGGTGAATCAAATTTTGGAAGACATGCTAAGAGCTTGTGTATTGGAGTTTCAAGGAAAGTGGGAAGATGACTTGCCTTTGGTGAAATTCTCTTATAACAATAGCTATCAATCCACCATCAAAATGGCCCCATTTGAGGCTTTATACGGGAGGAAATGTAGAACCCCGTTGTGCTGGAGTGATTTGGACGAGGCATTGATTATAGGTCCTGACATGATTCAAGAGACCACTGAAACAATAAGAAAAATTCGGCAACATATCAGGATCGCCCAAAGTCGACAAAAAAGTTATGCAGACAAAAGAAGAAGGCTTCTGCAGTTTCAAGTCGGCGATAAAGTTTTTCTGAAAGTCTCACCAACCAAAGGTATCAAAAGGTTCAGAGTGCGGGGTAAATTGAGTCCAAGGTACATTGGACCTTACGAAATCATCGAAAAGCTGAATCCTGTAGCTTATCGGCTAGATCTGCCTATAGAACTTGGGCACGTATATAACGTGTTCCATGTCTCTCAGCTCAAGAAATACATTCCAGATCCAAACCATACCATTGTAGCTGAACCTATCGAGATTTTGGAAGATCTAGTATATGAGGAGCGCCCTGTCCAAATACTAGATCGCAGGATCAAGCAGCTGCGCAACAAGCAGATATCATTGGTCAAAGTACTCTGGTCAAACCACACCTTCCAAGAAGCCACCTGGGAGACTGAAGAGGCTATGAGAACTACATATCCATATTTATTCGAGGTAATCCTGCATGATAGGGTGAAATTCGTTAGTTTCGAGGGCGAAACTTTTTAAGGGGGGGAGACTGTAATAGTCCAACCCTAAATTCATTATTCATCTACATCATCTCTTTTTGTTATTCCCATTTGGACATTTTTAACTAGGCCCCCACCTTGCAATTCATGGGTTCTATTTTAAATCGATTTAGGCCTTGATAATTTACGCATATAATGACTTAATTCTTTTTCATGACACTAAAATCATTTAATCTCAAACTTTTGGAAAAAAAAAAATCGCAAACGCATTCGGTTTCAGTTCTTTCTTTAAACCCGAGCCCGTTTAGGGCCGTTTGCGGCGTGACAAGACTTGATCTGTATTTGTTCAGCTAAACTCTCTTAATTAAGCCTTAATCAAGCTTGATATTTTTGACTTTTCTACTTTTATTTTCAGCCAAGTAAAAGGTTGATATAAATTTCAAAAATTTTCACTTAACCTCATTTTAACCAAGCATTTCAAGACACTTTCTCTCTCCTCCCTCTCTTCCTTCTCTCTACACGGCCATAGCTCCTTTCAGCAGCAAACCTATACCTTTCAACCTCCTTTCAACCACCAAACATCCCCCACTCACCACCCCCAAACACCTCTTTCACTTCCATAGGCATCAAGCATCATTTCTACCACTTTTTCAACCTCAAAGTGAGTGTTCTTTTCCCCCCTGTGCTGATTTTTGTTTTTGATTCTTGATCTTGTTGAATTTTGTTTCTTATTATGGTTGTTTTAGTGATGGATGATGCTGTTTTTGAAGTATTAAAACTCATCTTTTTGACGGATTATGGTAGAGATGAAGTTAGGGTTAGGGTTTCATCTTAGTCATGCAAGCTTCTTGTTCAAGTGTTGTTTAGTGATTGATTTATCCTTATTTTTGCTTATCTCTTAATATATTGAAATTGTTATGTTGTTTATGATGTTTTGAAAAGTTGGGAGTGAGTTCAAAGTGACCCAAAGTTAGGGTTTGTTCAAAAGCCAAGGTTTGAATCAACTATGTGTAAATTTGAGGTGTTGTGTATATGTGACTAGAAAAGAAGTTTTATTTGATATGAATATGAAGAAGGAATCATGTATGGTGTTTGTGTATGATGTTGGTATGTACCAAAGTGTATTTACATACTCTTAAGGAAGAGTTTGAGGTGAGGATTGGGGTAACAAGTGAAGGAAAACACTCAAACAGAGCTGCTGGAATTTTCAGAAAAACAGGACAGCCTTTGTAATAAAACTGGTAATGATCGGCCTATCCAAAAATTCTGATTTTTGGTGGGTAGATAGGTCTGTGTGTTAGCTTCAAAGTGACTCTTGAATCGCATTAATCCGAGGTCTGTCGAGAAAGTTATGATCATTTTACCGAACCTGTGCAGGATAGGCTTAAAACTGACCTGTTGGTGTTCTAGCCCCATTTTGAGAACCCTAGCATGAGAATCATGTTTGGTGTCCTTGATGAAAGTTTTAGAAGCCTTCCTAAGCTGTGTATATTGGGGCCTTATGTCTCGTTTTGAGGCCGGGACTATAAGTTGTGGATTATTCTTCCCGTACCCTTCTTTTAAACCCTTATGCTCTAAACTTGCTACCATGACTTAAATCACATTTCTTTGGTTTATATCCACATCATTTTGGTTAATCATGAACTGATGTGTAAAAGTTCTTCATAAGCCAGTTGTATTTAAAATTATCCGTCATAAGATCAAGATCGTTTCTGACCTCATGTTCCTGTAATGAACTTTTGAGCAGAATCAAGGCCTAAGCTTTCCTTTTCTTCACTTTAGTGCATCTCATTCCTCTGCAAACTAACATTTAAAACTTCCAGGTACGTTTATTGCCTGTATCTTTAGTAATCAGCATGCATTTATCAAAATTATAATATTTTGGTAAGCACATTCAATGAATCATTTTAATCAGTGCTTCATCACATAATTAGTGACCCCGTCAGTTATCAGTTACAGGGCATTGCCCTCCAGTTACCCGCGCGGCTTCAGGCCAGGTCCCTCGGTCGGCTTGGCAGGTGTACACCTATTCACAGATCGTAACAGTTACTCAGGGGTACACTAACAGATAATAATTTGCAATGCAATTTTATATGCATCTCATTCCCTGTTTTCACTTAAAATGAATTGCAAGCGGGCCCTAAATTACTTTTCAATGAACCTTTAACAGTACAGGGATACATGTACTGAGCTTTGGCTCACAGTTCAAAATATTTTTATGTTTTGTTTTAGGAAAATGTTCAGTGAACCGCCCTGAGGCGGGCAGGGAGGCCGGAGGTGATAAATGAGACAGAACCATTCATGTAGTTGACAGTGTGGGAGAGCCAAGGTGCTGTCGTGGCATACTGTGATGTATTTTGGAGTGCCAAATGTATTTTAAATTAACTTGTGTATTTTGATGTTGCGACTGTATTTCCAAACCGAGTTATGTAAGTTGGTGTTATCCTTGGGATGTTAGAACCTTTTTGTATATAACTAAATGGTGTGGGTGTTTATGATGGTGTATACCCTGTTATGGGGTAACCTTTGGGTTATGGCAAGTTTTCATGTTTAACAGAAGCCTTGTCCTTCATGGACGGAGGTAACGCCCCGTTCATTGAATTATTGTACCTTATTGATAACCCTATGCAGATGAATGCAGGCAATGAATCATGTATACTTGGGGTGTTACATTCGTGGTCATGTCAAACAAAGAAATCATTGAGAACATGGCGAAAGACAACAAGAAGATGATCTAGGTGATCGGTAGCCTAACCACCAAAATAAAATACCAAGAAAATGAGATACAATTCCTTAAACAAAAGCTCATCATCATGGAAGATAAGGAAGCAAAAGCATGCATATCAATAGATAGTAGATCTTTCACTAGGGTCAATACACCTAAAAGCATGTAATTGGAGAAAGCTTTTGAAATATTTACTAGTGAGGCTTCATCAAGCCTATCGACCCTACACCAAGCCTGCCGTTAAACCAAAAATCCAAGAAGGGGGATGAGAATGCTTATTACATCTGCCATCAAAACACAAGACACTCTATTAACAAATGTGTGAGGTTGAAACACCTTAATCAAGTCATGATTGATAATGGGATAATTTCTATCGCTATATCTTAAGAGCTCAATGTTAATCTTTATGAGCTTACCTCCATATGAGAGGAATCAAAATAGAGTGGTGCTAATCTCATTCCTCAACGTAAGGCAGAAGCATCATCAATAATTAGCAATGACTTAGATTCCCTAGGATATTGCCATGTTCAAATTAGGATATGTCCCAGTTTTATCCTTGTCTGCATTTTAGTCCAAGTCTTATGTCTCTCATTTATGTAATCCATACATACATTTCTACATACATTTTTCGTATCCCTTTCTCCTTTAACTATTTATATCCTATGATAAATCCAAGTTAAAAAATAGAAGTACAAAAACCAAAAATAGTTGTAAATGAAAATTATTGAGAATCTCAAAAAAGACATCAAATAAAAGTTTATGATTACAAGGACTTGCCCACTACAGAAGGTCTCCTTTGACAACCCACAATCTTCCTGTTGACCTTTATAGGCCTATTAGCAGCCCTTCAATCTAAACTTCTTTGAGACCAATTTAACCCTTTGGATAGCAGTTAAAGTCTATAGCATATGAAGCCAAACTCAAAGATAAGTAGTCAAGAGGGAGACGACTCTCACTACTTCTATTCACGCATGGGACTCAAGCTATGACTGCATCATCATATAGAACCATTTCTCTAACCAAAATCAAAGTCAAAGAAAAAAGTGGTACAAAAAATAAATGGCCAAAGATCATGTAACAAGTTGGCTTGCACGCACAGCAGGAAGCAATTTGGGGCTTTTATTTGGTAATCTTATGCAAACTAAATAAGCTGCCTTCCAAGGATCAAAAGTTTTCATTGATAAAAAAGGATGATTACAACATCCATTTGAAAATGGATCGTCTTAAATAAATATACTGTTTATAAAAATTAAAAGCAAACTCATTTCGCCAAATCATTCAAATGGTGGAGTTATTATGAAGAGCTGGTAAAGTTTCATAAACAAAAGACAAAAAGCAAAAATTCATTGAGATGGCAAGATCTTCAAAGTAGTCATCATGAAAAGCAAAAAAGAAAGATAGCAAAAGAAAATGGCAAAACTACTCATCTTCATCTTAGGGCTGTTAAATAGGTCAGATCAGGTTGAGTTTGTATTCATTTTAAACATAAATGAGTTGATAAATGCCGAACCAGAACCTAACTCATTTATTAATTAGGTTGAAAATCTTGACCTATACTCATTTTTTAAAAAATGTGTTGACCAAAAATTGACCCGTTTATAAACGGGTTAAGTTCGGACTATCTGGATACCTATTTACTCACTTATCATTTCAATTAAAGTATAATTATAAAGCATCATAATCCAATCTTTTGATCTTAATATATTATCATAATGCAGCTGTTGTCCACAATCTATAAGGAACACAACCCTGCAAACATATATGTGGTTTAATCAAGCTCACATTTTCACAATTTCCCACAATGAATAAACAACAATTTAGTAAATGGGCTGACCTATTTGACCTATTCAATTATTATGGTTTAAATACATATTTCTTTCATGTCAGTTTTTTAAGTCAAACCTAATTAATTAATAAAACAAGTTAAACCTATCAACTTACCAAATCAAACGGGTTGAAAATCTATCCCAAACAACACTTAATTTCATATTCAATTCGGATCTGTAATTGTGTTAGGTTATTTTTTGACAGACCCAGTTCATGTGAACATGTGCTGGTAGTGCATAAACCTTACAAGAGAGCTTAAGTTATAACCTAATTAGTTAAGTTTCTTCTCAAATGGCCAAAGGCCAAAAACAGAACAAAGAAAAGAAATAAAGACTACTTTGAATTCTAATCGATAAAAAGTTGGCATCTCTCCCTTTACATACACTTGGGTTTGCATGTGGAATAATATGAGCCTTCATACTGCTTCCTCCATCATTTGATTACCTACAACTTTAGCACACAACTATAAAATATATCTAGAGCAACATTCTATGAGTGTTGTATTGGCATTGTAAAATATTAAATTAGTTCTAATACAACACTTTTTGAAATGTTACCTTACGTCCTATCATATTAGCCTAATGCAACACTTTCTTAGAAATAAGCCGCGCTTTTTTTTAAGAGTTACATTGGTCTAACAACTGCAACACTTTTTTGCAAAGGCAAATACAATACTTTCAATAACGAAGTGCAAAAATTACAATATTTTACCACCTAAATTCAACACTTATTTTTTCATTCCACATCCAGGTAAACGAAAGATTTATTCTTGACAAATATAGTTGTGATATCGGACCCTTTCGTAGCAATATGTGGCAGTAGTCTAAATTGCCAATGAGACTTACCTTTTCAAGCCTTTGTAACATACTTAACGGTTAATTTCCTGGGAGGTCACCCATCTTGTATCTTCTCCAACATTGACATGCTTAACTATTCAGCTTTTAGGAATTGGTCATCCATCCAATGAGTTGTACTTATGTCAACATGTGTATTATTATTAATCCATTTAAACACTACCTAGTAGACTTGTTAATTCGAGTGGGCTGGTAAAATACGGGTCGACTGCATTTCGGGTTCGGGTAGAATACGGGCAGGTGTATTTCACTTTTACAGGTTTCGGCTCAACCCAATGGGTTTAGAGAGCCTTTTTTATGAGTTATTTTTCTTTTGTCAAAATAAACAATTCTACATATTTAATGCTCAAAATTGTTAGTATTTAATGACAAAGCGCAGTAGTTGTAATTTCTCAAAAAGAATATTCCAAATATTCAAACTCTTCATTATGATATACGAATGTCATGTATGGCGGGCAGAGAATCACACTTTTTGGGTTGGGTGGATTGACCCATACATGGAAAGAAGGTCAATAATAGGTTGGATCACTTATAGGCCAACCTATCTAGAACATGTTGATGGATTAGAGCAGTTTATAATGACCTTCTTTTAATGTATGGGTCGATCTACCCAACGGGTTTAGAGTACCTTTTCCATGAGTTATTTTTCTTTTGTTGAAATTAGAAATTCTACATATTTAATGCTCAAAATTGTTAGAATTTAATGACAAAGTGCAGTAGCTATAATTTCTCAAGAACAATATTCAAAATATTCAAACTCTTCATTGTGATATATGACCGTCATGTATAGCGGGCAACGAATCACCCTCTTTAGATTAGGTGGATCGACCTATACATTGAAATAAGGTCAATAGCTTGTTAGGTTATTTATAGGCCAACCCATCTAGAGCATATTGATGGATTGGAGTAGTTTGATTCGGTAATGACCCATTTAACAATTCAATATTTTTCATTAACTAACCGACCAATGTCTAATCAGGTAAAACTTTATTATGGGTCGACCTAATATGAACACGGCCAACCCCTTTTTCGGCCATTACCATTGTAGTTCTAGAATAGTTAGAATGGAAACCAAATAAAATGGAATTAAAGAACAAAATATTATCTCTTAGTTATAACATCAAAAATTTTGATTACAAAGTAATTAAATTAAAAAATTAATAGACATATTTGTTTCACTAAATATATAATGGTGTGACCGATGCATCTTTAATGTTTATCTTCTTTTAGGTTAATTTTTCTGAAGATTAAATTTCATACAATTTTATATCCATTTTTAGCAGTTTTTTTTTTCATTTTTAAGTTGCATACGATGTTATTTTCAGATAATAGAGAGGGAAAGAAAGGGTATTGTTATTTGATTTATAAATGCATGCAATAGTTATATAATGTCTCTTTAAGGCATTTGACAAAAATGACCAACTATTATTGTTGAAAATGATAAATTAAAAAAACAATAAGGACATAATGTTCGAGTTAAGCGGGCAGGTTCATGTCGGGTCGGGTTTCACCTGTTAATTTGTGGGTTTTTCAGGTTCGATTCATTGCGGGTTTGCATCGAGAAAATCGTGTTCAAAACCCAAAATTTTTGGGCGCGTTCGGGTCAGGTCAGTTTTTTCCAGGTCTACTACCTACCCGTACTTTAGACTGTTGCATTTTTTAATGATTTATAATTATTATAGGATAAATATACATTATAAATATCAAGACTCGATATAGTACTTTTTTTCGTGACAAAAAATAATCTTTTCTTATCCCCATCACTGTCTTTCTACCTCCATTTTTCTTAGACACATTAAAAATTAATCTTTTCTTATACTTATAAACATCAAGACTCAATATATGTATCTGCTCAACTTTTATTTTCCTATTTTCTCATCCTATGTATTTAGTAATTACAGCTAAAAAGGAGAATGGAGTACTCCCTTCATCCTAGCTTTGTCTTCCTAAAAAGCACTTATTTTGCCCCATAATTACCTTCCAAAATACTGATTAAATGCACTATTAAATAATAAATTTGCATCATTTCTATCGTACTAATTATTTATTGGTTGACATATAATTTTTCCTAAAAGGTGCGTTTCTCCCATTTAGAAATACAAAAATGGGATAAATGGAGCTCCTATTGTGTACTTTATCTGTGCATATAAATACTAGGTGAAGGACAGAATTTTTGTAAGCCAAAAAAGAAAAAAGAATTGTTTGGTTGCACTTGTTCAAAAAAATAGTTTAAGGATCTAACATTGAATTATTTTGGTTATTATGTTTCAAACATTTGTCTTTCATATATAGAAGCAAATATTTGTAACTCTACAAATTAATGTTAAGTAGTTCAATTATACATAAGCATTTGATTGAACGGATTTTCTTAGAAGTTGTTCAATAGTTCAATGATTGAACTCATTAAGTAATATCTCTTATTCAACTGTTTTTTTTTTTAATCAAACTAAATATAATCAATCTAATATGATTCTTGGGATGTCCCCTATAATGTTAATCCATCATTTTACCTTGGACTATTATTATGTAGAACTTCTCCTTTACTTGACCACAAACTCCAAAAACAATTGCGTTCAGTTTTAGCATGTTTTGTGTCATGCACTGTAGAAACTTTTATAAGATGTCACCAAGTATTTAGAATTATAATTGTAATTCGAGTTTCTTTTTCTATAATTTCTTTTTGTTACCTTTGATATAATATTTATGGATAATAATTAGAGAAAAGTCTACTCATTCAACTATTTATTTGAATTGGAATTATCAGCACCTGTGGGCATGTACTATTAAAAATTTCTTCAAGACAAGTTCTTACAGAACTACATATTTGTTCAATTGTAGTAATCTTCAAAGTTCAATACTTCAACATGATTTTAAGTCAAGTAAATATAACTTGTGACAATATCTTTATATTATAAATAGCAAAATCATTTTGGCTAAAATGCTTTCCCTCCCCCATTCCTGTATTGTGGTGCAATCCCGCTGAAAGAGATAATATATGAATTTTTAAATGTGTATGCATGAAATAAAGGAAGGGAAACAACTTCCAACATCCCTCTATTATACCAAATTCACAATAACTGATTCCCTTATCTCCTCCTTAATCGCCATTCATCTGATATCAATTATCAAAGCTTCCCTCTCTCTCTCTCTCACAGTCCCCACAGATACTGCCTCATAATTACTGCCACATGTGAATCTCTCTCTCTCTCTCTCTCTCTCTCTCTCTCTCTCACACACACACACGCACACATACACACACACACGCACGCACACACACATCACAAGTCTCCCAGTCCCCTCCTGCCAGTTACTTCCCCTTCCCCCTCTTACATAGTGTCCTGGTTTTAATAAACTAACTTCCCACTTCCCAGTTATTACCATCGTCCTCCAACCAAACCATCCCTTTCCTCTAAAATCATAAAATTCCATGAAGTTCTTTCTGTGTAATCCTTTGTTTTTTCCCATGAAACTACAAATCTATCTTTCTTTTTTAGGGAATTAACACATACTTATATTACTGTGTGCTTGGAAAATATATGGATTGTATTCTCCGTTATTTTTTTCCTTTTGGTATTCTACAGAAATTCAATTCAAGCTACCCTAATGCTTCATCTAAATTGGTTGATGAAAACCACACTGTATAGATCTATTTCCATATTGTTTCATTTTTTTCGGGGATAAGTTTAATTGCCCTGTGTTTGTTTCTTTTATTTTTATTTAGTGGTTCAGTTAATCTCAATTTTATGGATTCCATTGCCTGCTCAGGATTCAATGGCCACCACCCCTATAGGTGATCAGGTGAATCGGAGGATGATGTTGTGAATTACCGAGGAGGACTCTGAAATTGTCTTTCTTTATGGTAGTACTATCATTATTTCTATCATTCCCTTGATTTTATAATACTATTTTTAAGTTGTTTTGTTTGGTAATATTATTAAGTGCATATTGATTTTTTTTGTTGGAAGCCATGGGAGACATATGAAGTGCTCATATGTAGATTGATCTTTTGGAGTATCATAGGATACAATGTTTCAACTGCTTTAATTTCAGGTATGTTGAAGCACCTTTCTTTCTTTATTTTTTTTCTATATCCCCTAAAAATTGCTCTTTCCCTACCCTATCAAATTTTATTTTAATTGATGTGATTTTTTCTTTTTTTGGATGTTTGAGACTGCTTTAATTTCATGCCATTCAAAATTACTTTTAGAAAGATAAAATCATACATTTTGTATATAATGCTCTAGAGAGTCTATTCTCTTTTGTATGTAGAGTACAAACATTTATACCATTAATGATAGAGTTAAATGATAATATACTTTTTTTTTCTACTCATCCTCTTTTCTTATTTTTATTTATTTTTATTTGCTTTTTTTTGGAGGAGAATAATATTTTCCTAATCCTTAAGACTTAATATATAATCATTATGTACTACCTAATTGAAAGACTCTCTTTTTACTATTGTTTACAATACGATCTCGTTATAACTAATACAATATTGAAAGTAGAAAAATATGCAATTTTCCTTCAACCTTAAGGAGGAAAAAAAAAAGTTGACTTTAAGATTTCATGATATGTTAAGTTTTATTTAAATTTGAGATTTTCATGACATTCATATTAGAAAATACTTAATCAAATTTCTAACCACAACTAACTTTTTTTTGGGTAACCACAATTCTTTGGATTGGTCAATAAGAAAAAAGATCGTGAAAAAAAAAATTATTTAAAGAAGGGTATCCTATGCTAGCACTTCATAGCATATATAATTTTACTAATCTTATCTCTAATTGGAGGCAATTACCTTAGTTATAAGAATCTTTACAAATAAGGTAGACACATATAAAATCTTATCCAATTGTAAAACAAAGTCGTTTTACGATTGAGTAAACTTAATACATTTATACGATGCTTCTAAGTTGAAAATGAAGTTGTTTTATGATGTAGCAACCTTATTACATTTATACGAAGCATTTAAGCTAGAAACTAAGCCGTTTCACGATTTAGTAAACATTTTATGTTTATAAGAAGCTTTTAAGTTATTTACAAAGTTGATTTACGTGTTAGCAAAGTTATTACGATTATGAGAAGCTTTTAAGTTATTTACGAAGTCAATTTGCGAGATAGCAAACTTATTCCGCTTATAAGAAGTTTTTAAGCCAAAAACGAATGAACTACAAACATGTCGAAAGGTTATGGTCGTTTTGTTTAAAAGTAAGATTTCAGCAAAGTAAGCAACTAAAGAAGAGAAATGAAAGACGTTTTTAAAGGCTAAGAAAATGCTAGGCAAATGGCCAGGGTTAGGAACTGGACTCAAGATATGAAATATCTTGGTGCGAGCTGTTCCTAAAAACTAGACACAAAGATGGCATCAGCTGTTTCCCCCTAAATAAATGTTAGGAACTAGACTCAAGATATAAATTATCTTGGTGTGAGCTGTTCCTGGGAACTGAACTCAAGATATAAATTAATTATCTTGGTGTGAGCTGTTCCCTTGATAGATTATGAAGTGTGATGCGTAAGAAAACCTTGAGGGGGACTGGACTCAAAATATGATTATCTTGGTGTGAGCTGTTGCCCCACAGAGGATAATATCAAAGTTAGAGTTTAGCTACTGAGACATGTTTTGGCCAAGAGTTAAGTACGTATACCCTGGGGATAACGTAGATTAAGAGTGATGACCTCACTTAAGGGCGGTCTTGACCTCCCCTAGCCAGCACAATAAGATGTTTTTATGTTATAAGTACGTTCTTAATAAATATGAGATTTGGCAGTTTGCTATTTTAAGCAGTTCAAAAAGAAAGGAAGTCTTTTTAAAGGAATATGAGCCTCGAAAGCTCAAGTAAAGCGTTTTTAAGAAAAGAAGAAAGCTGTCAAATGTACGTAATTTGGATATATGTTATGAATGTGTTCTGAATATAGTTTAAATGAATTTCAAGTGTAATTTGGTTGCATCCCAGTGATGCATTGAATGTTTAAGTTCTTAAAGGTGCTTATTATAAGAAAGAATGTTCTTTGCAAAGCTTTTCTCACCAATTTGGGTGCCTCAGAAGTTTTCGGAACAGTTGTAAGTCTTAAAGAAGTTTGTATGATTTATAAGTTGTTCTTGGAATATAACATGAGTCACTATGTTTTCACAAGTGTGTTTGAAAGCGTCGTTCTTGTGCTACATGAATACGTGCCTGAATGCTTGTTAGAAAGGAAGGATGGTCACTAAAGGCCTAGGAATGAGTTGAGAGGCTAGCGTAAAGTATACGAGTGGTAAACTCTCTTTGGAGACTTTGATTGTCTAATATGATAGCAGTATACCAATACGTAATATGTGATTATTATTGGTATGAATGCCTACAAATGGTTTTGGTTTTAAGGGGTAGGGGAGTTCTCACTGGGCGTGTGGTTGCTCACCCCTTTACTTATTCCCTTTTCTAGGTTCGGTTTGCGCAAGTATAAGAGATATGTTGAAGTTGTTTTGATGCCGACCCCTCAGGAGTCTCTGCCAGCTTTGCAAAGTGTTTGATGCCTACCACGTTGTAAATTTTAAAATTCATTGTTGTATGTGAAAAGCATGTGGCCGGCTCTGTACCTATATATATAGCACTTTGACCCTTATTTTAGTCGTTAATTGTCAGTGATCCGGGCAGGTGGCCCAACGTTGCGAACTTGAGTTATTTTAGCATATGTTATACCTAATTACCAATTATAAGTACCCTTAGCTGAGCTAAGACCCTAGAATGTTGCTAAAATAGGGGGAGCTCTTGTAGTTTTGTTCCACATAGACTATCTAAATGCTAATCCAAACCCTCAATCTTTAAGAGCCTTAAGGATTTCCCTCTAGGAAGTCCTGGCGGTGTGACTCTCCCTAGGTTGAGGGCGCTACACTAACACACAACTAGACCTATTTCTGGTATAAAAGAGAAACAAGAGGGGGAGAGAGAGAGAGAGAGGGGGGGAGAGAGAGAGATCCATGAGATTTATTTTATCTTTCCTCTCTCGCAAGACTTGGACAACATCATCCTATGACCAACTCTTGTCCTCCCTTTCCTCATCTTTTAGGCTTCTTTTGCCCACATTCATGTCCTCTCACAAGACTCTTTGCTCTACACTCATGCCTTTTTTTTAATATACCACACCTTCTAACCTTTTATCATGCATTCATGCCATCTTCCAGCACCCAAAAAAAAAAAAAATGACAAAACATTGCTGATTTCAATCATAGTATTAGACATAGAATTTGAGTCTCTTAAAATAAGCTACATACACATTTGAGAGATTGGTACACCCATTACAAAGGACATAATGAACCATCAGAAGAATCAATTAAGAGGCAATCACCTCTAAAAGAAGAAAGGTTATCCTAACCTAGATCATTCATCCTCATTGACAATCATATAGTCTAAACTCAGCCATGCTTGTCTAGCACTCCATCTGGCTAATTCGTACTCATTCATTGTATCGCCTTTCATCGTTTCATGAAATCCTGGCCGTCTAAGTGAATTTGATTTATCTTTGGACCATACATTAGCCACTGGCCCCAAACAATGGCTGGCTAATTTAAGGCTGCATAGGACCATAGTCTCAACATGTCCCACTTCACATACATGTATACATGGATCCATACATATGTCAAATCATACATTTGGCCACTATATTAATTAATTTGTGTTAATGCATTTAATAAGTAATAATGCACAGGCCCTCATGGACTTAGCCATTGCATTCTTGCATATGTAGGCCTATCATAGATTTTGCATACATGCTTAGACTTGACCTGCACATACATGCTCAGCCATACAAAGGCCTAAATCTAGGTACTTCTAATGAGACATATATGGCATCCCCCCTTCACATTTTACACCATTGTGAGAAGAGACTTAGGTAGAAAATAACATTCGAAAAAACATCCAATGACTAGTCTCCTAGAAACCAAGCACTCCTTTTAAAATGAAACTTTGATGCCTATCCAATGACAACCACCTTGGAGGCAATAACAAAACAGACTTTGAAAACCCATTAGGTACTCCAATTGTCTCATGATAAAATCCAAACAAAATAAGTAATGTACTTTTGCTTGATCTTTTGGATAAAGTGTCCCTCTATGATACATTCTATGCGCATCTTGGCATTACATTCATTAATCTTAGCCTTCTTGGCTTCTTAACATTACTTTAGTGGCTTAGGGGCCAGCCACGTCACACACATCGTACCATGGAATTAAGAGATCCCACACTGCTTTAATGGTAGGACAGATCATTTCTCATCTTAGTCATAAGTGGCTAGAAGCCTTTTTTCTTGGTTGGATATTCGCTCTATTTAGTTGTTGAGACCGGACAATCTTCCATTTTAATCATAAGTGACTAGACATGTAAGTTGGTTAAAACCATCCTCTTTTAATTATAGATGGCTAAAATTCTCCTATCGCATTCTCACACCTTCCGTTGCCTAGCCATAAGTGGCAACAACTCTCGCTTCTTAGTCGTAGGTGGCTAGAACCCTCTTTTCCTAGTCTTAGGTGGCTAGAACTATCTTTTCCCTAATATAAAGGACTAGATTTATTCCATCCCTAGTCTTAGGTGCCTTGAATCCTTTTCTCTTTAATTGTAGGTAGTTGGACATCCTCTCATTCTAGTGCTAAGTGGCTATAGTTCTCTTTACTCAGTCTTAGGCGGCTAAACATGAAGTTTTTCGAGTTATGGGTCACTATGCATTTCCTTTCTAAGCCATAATTAGCATGAACCCTTTTTTTTCTAGCCGTAAGTAGTGGAAATCATTTTCTAACTTTAAGAGGTTGGCCTTATAGGAAAAACAAAAATTAGGTGAACCCCTCTTTTGTTTCTAACCATTGGAGTTTGGTTTTATAGGAGAGATCTTAGGTGGACTTTCCCCATTTTTTCTAATTATAGGAGGTTGGTTTTTTAGGGGAGACCTAAGGTAGACCTCCCTTTTTCCCTAGCTACAGGAGGTTGTCCTTATAGGAAAGGCTCTAAGTAGACCCTTTTCCTTTGTCCTAGCCATAAGAGGCTAGTCTTGTAGGAGAGACCCTAGGTGGACCTTTCCCTTTTGTTCTAGCCATGGAAGGTTGGCCTAGTAGGAGAAATCTCAAGTGGACCTCTATTTCACTCTAGTCATAAGTTTTTTGTCCTATAAGTGAGACTTTTACTAAGCATATACATATAAACCTAAAGCTTTGTCATCCTGGTACAACATGAACTTGAAGAGACCCCTATGCGTACATTTCTTCACGGTCCGAAAGTGATTTTCTTCCCAGTATTCAAAAACCCAAAATATTTCAAATAAGCTTGAAAGGACACCAAATGCAGGTTTAGAGCAATATCCAAGCATGGTTGCTTGAACTCATGGCCCAAAGCATGGCATGGCAAGACCTCGCCTTATACTGATCTACCCCAAATAGTCTATTTAACCATTAACATCAAGATACAGGCCTAACAGAAATTTCAAGGTGTTGGTACAATCACAAATGCCACTGAGGCCTAGAGACAATGACTTGAAACCACAGCGGCTGCCTCTAGCCCCGTAATCAAGGGGATATTACCTTCTTATAATTCACATCTTATATTTAGTCTAAGGCTAGAGCTAGCATACTTAAGTTTACATCAATATCATTGGAAAAGTTTTTAGTCACATAGTAAAATGTCCAGATCAAAACTTTACGATTGGCCCATAACTTATTTCATACTTATGTAAAATTCATAAAACTTGATCTACTAGAACGTAGGCTCAATAAGATTAGACATCATATGAGAAAGTTATGGCCTAAAAAAACTGAGTCTGTCGTGTTGACTAGCCCAGTGGCATAATATAGCCCTAGCAGTTACCTTTGGTTTGCCCATCTATAGCTAGGCCTACTTTGAACTCTACTTCACGAATTTACGCATGTTTTGCATCAATAGCTCAAGCAACCGCCTAATTAACATCCAATTTGTGGAAAAATTGATTTTAATTTATAACTTGGTTGATTTTTAAAATCATTTTAATTTTGATTTTATTTTTACTAGATTTTATTTTTTATTTTTATTACAAAAATGGTTTGATTCTTTTCTTATCCAAGTCCTTCCTCTCGTATAAAAAGAAAGCCTCTCCCTCTCATTGATCATCATTCACCACCTAGGAGAAACTCTACTTCTTCTGGACATTTTCTGCCCTCTTTACAAAACTTCTCTTTAGCTTTTAATAATAAAAATTTGCTCAGCTTCTTTCTCAAAAATTGTTAAAAACTCTCTAATTCAATAGCCTTCATCATAACCTAACACACTTGGGAGGAAGGAATCCAGGATTGTTGCTTTGCTAACCACTCGGATCGAGCTAGGTGATGAGGGCATTAATTCAAGAAGATAATTTGTTTGTTACTTAATTTCATTCTTGTTCTTCAAAATCATGTTTCTATTTGATCCATCATGATCCGTTGATAATTTATTCTTAATTACCACATCAATAAGGCTATATTCATAACAAATGAAAACTAAATCTATTGCTTTCTTGTATTTCTAATTTTATAGCATGACTTGCTAATAATAAATGGTCGCCAAAAACACCATTTGGTTGATTGTCCTACTAATAAAACAACAAATTTATGAAAAATGTTTATTGCGTGCAATTGAAAAGTTGAAAGTTTGAATAAATTGAAATCTAATAGAGACTGCTTTTTAAGTAGACATTCTAATAGTGGTTTTCACCATCTATTAGATTGTACCTTCATGCTTAGATCAATTCTCAGGATTCATGCCTTGTAGTCATTCTTCATAGTCCCCATTTGAGATGTCCATAACTGTAATCTGTAAGAAAAAAAGGCTCTTTTCTTCTAGAAAATAGAATCTTATAGCCCTCATTTGTCCCTTTCGCTTAAGGATTTAGTTTAAAAGGTTAGGTATTTTCCATAGAATTGTGGGTTTGTTATTTTTTCTTTAGAGTATGCCAATGAATGTAAAAATTGAAACTCTAATCCATCCCACCAAATAACTCCATAGAACTATCACTTGAAAAGCCACTCGATGCACCGTTCAAAAGAAGATAGGCCACATGGGAAAAATTGGTTAAGCCTCATGGCCTAACCCCATTGACATCACCGTCAGTGATGCTTTCACATTTAAACACGAAGATGGAAAATGATAGTGAGTACTCACCTAAAAATAATCAAATGCCCTAGAAAAATCAGTAGAATAATGAAATATAGTGGTTAACATGATTTTTCGAGGCATGTTCGCTTGTAAAGGCTATAGGGATCAAAGGAGGAATCACACTCTCTAAACTCACTTCAGACCCAATACAGTCATTCACATTTCCCTCAAGCATGCTAAGCAAGTTATCCGTATGGCCCATGTCAAAATTGAGATCATAAATAAGATGATAGTTAATGGGTAACACATTGTGACACTTAAGTAATGCGTCGGATGTAAATAACCTTATAATGCAAACAAGTTTGTAATTATGTTTTCATTATCTTGTTTGATTATAAGAAAGTATTGTAAATAACAACTACCTTGTAATTATGATTATCACAAACTATATAATCATTATTGCATTACAAGGTTGATTACATTACATTATATTCAACCAAACATCACACTATGGCAAAGGAAGGGTGGCAAAGAAGGAGGGGAAGGGTGGAATAAGGGGATCAAAGACAACATATCCAACAAGCATGTGATTAGTAGACATCTCAACCATAACATCCTCACATGACTCCCCAGGAGGAATCTCCAAAGAAACATGCCCCTCAACAAAAATTGATTATAACTCACAACATGTATCATTCAGATCGACATGCAATAGATAGACTAATTAAAGCTAATGGAGTCATGTAAGGGTAAATCTCTTCCTCTGGTTTGGTCCAGGGTGTGCCAACCATGCAATCAAGCCTCAAAGAAGGGAAAGACTCACCATTGTCACACAATTAACATGGGGTCTATGGGAACTAAGACGATGCTTGATCTCAAGGAATATGATATACTCCCGCATATCATTAACAAACTTAGCATTTCACTCATTGGTTATGCCTATCATCTTTTCAAGTCTAACATAATCATAGCAGAAATATTTTAATATAGACAAGTATTATTATTATTATTATTATTATTATTATTATTATTATTATTATTATTATTATTATTATTATTATTATTACAGTTAAGAAGAATTGCATAAAACAAAGGGCGTATAATTGTGGATGTAATAGAATATGGTTTAAAAATATTATAACTAGTCTCAAATTCATGTGTGTCTAAGCCCATTTAAGTAAATCCCAAGCGTTATCAACAGCTTTAGCATAAAAATCCTAATACTTTAAAAGAGCATTATGTCTCACAATTCTTACCCTTATAGACTATATTTGAAATTCCTATTCTTCCCTGCAATAACTGGAATGAGCAGGAAAGAACGTAATCTACCAAAGTATCTCCAAATAATTTATACTGACATTGAGAGAAATGAAAAATAGGCATTTTCCTCTCTTGTTTTAAATCTTTTAGTTTTCAATTTTTTATTTCATTATTATTTCTTTTTGTTGGCAAGTCAATAACCCAATTTTGAATGCTCAAGTAAGCTCCAATATTGAAAATTAACAACTCCCTAGCAATGTTGCTAAAACTTTTGATAAATGAAAATTGTAAATGCATAGCCAACAGCTAACAAGTACAGGTTGCATGTATAGAAATTTCTATTTCCAAGTACAAAAGTTATCTCTAGTATTTCAAGTTAGGCAAAATGAAGTATGCTAGAAAGCAAAACTAAGTGAAGGAAACGTCACAAAAAGGCTTCGCATTGTGAGTAAACTGTCGAAGACAACCAATAAATCAAGTAAAACCCACTCTTTTCTAAGTCTATGCTAGCTTCCAGAGATGGCTAATCGTACCATCAAAGCTCACCCAAGCCCTCTTTCAATGGTCGAATACTAGCCTTAGTGTTTTGACCACATGTTGTCTTAGAGTTAGCCCAATCAGGCTACATCAATAGCAACCTAGGACCTTGCTAGTATTCATACTATTTTCATGTTGAAATCTTAACTATCCTCCTTGTCTGCAATAGCAAAATTGGGCTCACCTTTCAACAGAAGTCAATCACCAAAAAACATCAATGAATGGTATTTCAAGCATTTCATCATACACTTGGTGGTCATGAGGGGGGAAAACACTGAATTCTAGAATGAATAGATGGGTTAAGGCCTAAGCAATATCAATTAACCATCAAAAGGGCAAATTACAAGTAAAGAAACTATTTAAATGTAATATTAGCATGAAAATACAATTAAACAAATAATTTTCTAATATAACAAATAAGCAAATAAACATGAAGACAAGAGAAAAAAGAAGAGGAACTTATTCATAGAAACTTGAAATCTTAAATCTTCTCCATATATCTATTTAAAATAACCCTAACATAACCTAATTCATTCCCCCTAGTGGGGTTTTACCCCATGAACCAGAAATTAGGAGAGAAAGATAGAATGAAAGATGATTTCAAAAGGTGGTAAAAGAGGATCGAAATATATGCTTGGACCCTACTGTAGTGACACAAATTGTGCCAAGCAATATGGTGACTTATGCCCACATGCTAGAACCTAACCAAAATAATTGCAAGATGGATCTGCTTGGCAATAGTAGAATGCGCTAGGATGTTTTTCATAAACACTCCGCAACATCCTTATAGAAGTTTTATTACTTTTGCAATAGTTTATTGGCTCTAACCTTCCAATATGATGCAATTTTTAACTTGATCATTGTGAACTCTTAATAATTGTTATATCTTACCAATAAACAAAACCCGAACAAGAAAATCCTAGAAATTGGCATTTATTATGGGAAACATTCAGCGTGAATGAGGGCGTCAAACACAGTATTTTGGGACCAGCAGCTTAGCCTCTTTCTATGGATGATTGCAGTGGAATTTTAGCTCAATCATAGCCCATATGGTTGAAGTTCTCAAACACAAGAAGATTGAGTAGAACTAGAAAGCTTATGCCACCTCTGAAGAGATCAAACACAAGGTTACAAGTGTTATAATTCTTACCCTTTCAAGTTTCTCTATAGTGTTTGAGTTAAGTGTGAAACCTCATATGTAAGCATAGGGGCAATTCTCTCTTAAGAATGAAAGCCATTGTCCCCTTTAGTTAGAAACTCAATGATGCCAACAGAAAGTATTCGACATATGACAGAGAGTTCTATACCAGAGAATAAGGTTTCGACCATTAAGGGGGGTGGGAAAAGAATTCATCTTACATTTGAACTATGAGGCTTTGAGGTTCACTTAATGGAATACAAGCTCAGAGGATAGAATAACTCTACACCTTCTAGTTCATGGTTAGACACAAATATCGCCTCTTGAATGAATGGTCAGTACACTATCTAAGAGGTGCGTTGTGCTCTCTACTGTATTTAAGGTTTCTTAGTTCTGAATGGTGTAAGAGATGTATGCTAGTGATGATGTCTTTAAATAGGTCTTTCAGAGGTGCTCATAGTATTCCCAAGAGGTATTCCATATTGAAAATGAGTTCTTATTTAAGAAAGCTAAATTATGTGTTCCAAGAGGGTGCCATAGGGAATTCTTGATTCTCATATCTATAAGGATCCTTTTCCAATCTTTTTAGACTTTAAAAGACTTGTTCCATTCGGAAAAAGAATGATTATTAGCCTAGGATTAACAATGATACTGCACAATTTATGAGGAGCTAGTTCAATTGTAAACTAGCCAAGACCCATGTCCTTCCTAAGATCTTTACATACCTCTTCCTACCCACAATCTTCATGGGAAGATGGGAGTGTAGAATTCATCACTAACTTTCTAAGGATCTAAAGGAATAAAGAGTCTGTCGTGGTGGTGGAGCATAGATTCTTTAAGATGGGATATTCATTCCTCACCATACCACCCATGATGCAACCCTACTTGCTGAACTCTCTGCTAAAGACATTATGAGGCTCAACAGCATACCCAAAGGTATGGTTTTGGATCTAAACAATAAGTTCATGAGCCACTTGGCTTATTTTGTGGAAGAAAATGAGAAATCACCTCAAGTTTAGGACCTCTTGCCACCTTCAACTAGATTCATAAACCAACGTGATTAATATGGCCTTGGGTGCTGCAAGTAAGGTCCTTGTGAAGAAGAATGCTAAAGGGTGGGATAAGCTTGTTTGTCATGCCAAGCTTAATTCAGTAGAGCACCAAGTAGGGCCATGAGATTATGTCCTTTCTAAGTTCTATATGGCTACAACTTGTTCCCTTTCCTAATTGGGCCAAGTTTAGTTGTGATGCAAGAAAACAATTGAGAAAATAGAATCGCTCCATGCAAGGTGAGGGCAAGAATTAAGAGGTTGACTTATCAAGCCCGCACCAACAAGCATATTAAAGATGTCCAGTTCAAGTATGGAGACCTAGTGTTGATTCATCTAAGGAAGGAGAGATTTCTAAGCAAAAGGAAGTCCAAGCTACTCTTGACATCATATGTCCCTTTTAAATCCTTAAGAAGGTTGGTGTTTGCACCAAATTTTTGATAGTTTTACTTTACTTTTGTAGCAAATTTTTATCAAAATAAATATTAAATTAGAGCTTTAATCTGGTATATTTTATTTATGCGTGTCAAGAACAACAACTAAAAATTAAAAAAAGATGGAAATTTGAAGAACTAGGTTGTAGTAAGCATTTAAACAATATAGGAGAAGATCTGTTTCCTCTCTAAATAAATTCGAACTTTTAAAAAGAATTACATAAATAAAACCCAAAAACTCCCCCTAAAGCCTCATGTGCCCTTTGGCCCCAAATATTTTCTCTCTATATATCTTTTATCTTTTGTCTTTTCTGCTTCATTATCACTCTAAGACACTATGCCCCTGACTCTACTAGCATACCAACACAACCAGAATAACCCATTATCAGAGTAATAATATTATAATCCCTAACTTATCTATCTACATATGCTAAGATATAATTGTGCTAGCGAATCAAGTGGCTAGCGTGTTTGATGAACAATGAATTTTCCTTATTGGGATAAGCATTTGTCCAAATCTAATACTTCTTATAGTAATGAAAATCACTTGATACGTATTGTGTATTTAAATTATGCATTAACAAATATTTGGTCCTTCTCATGCTAAGCATTTCTTAACAAATTTACATCTTATCTCAAGACTTGATTAATTTTTTTTAAAATGTGTCACATGCTTGAGTTATGAGTTCTTTTACCATATGATATAATTTTATAATATAAAATTACAATGTGATATGTACTAATAAACATTTCCTCCATGTTGTGTGAAGCATTATTTAAACAACTCTACAAAATTCATTTCTATTGCTTGTGAGCAATCATTTCATATAGTGGTTGTAACGCCCCTACTTACTAAATCCTTGATTGGTAATAATCATTCTTCAAAGCAAAAACTAGCAATGGCAAAACATCTTTAGTTGGGACACTACTAATGTTCCCCTACAGGAGCAAGAGTAGGAAATGCATTTCATAAAATTTCTTAATTAAATAATTAGTTATACAGTTCAAAAAACTCCCTTTTTTAAAAGGGTTAAACTTGAACTTAAGAGTCTTCATGAACATTATTAAAATACTTGAATTCTTATGCCCTTAATTTTGGAAGGCATAGCAAACTTAGAAAAATCTCATAAAGAAAACTTTAATTCTAAACATCATTCTCATAAATTTAATTCCAACTTAGAGGGTACTTAGCATGATAATAAATCTTCTTCTCCCATGCTTGTTTAGATACATATTCAAATAACACTTAATTCCTAAAACATTGCAACTTGAAGAAAACTTAGTCTTAAAACGTATGAAACAAGATATAGTCTTTGAAAGTATAAAATCATAAGATAGACTTGGTTATTTGATAGGTTTGGATGCATGCAAGAGCCTCATTAGACTAGCACGCATATATAAAAGCATAATTGCACATAATAGAAATCTAAATGCTCACATCTTTGGGCCAACATCCATGGTGTCCTTCCCTTATCTAGGTGGTTAGGCTTTCTCACCTAAAAACCAAATACGCAGAATAATTTCGAAGAATAAGATGATGGCTCCATATGTCTACCCCCATAATGTCAATTTTAATTTTTATAAGATCAGTGAGCACTCGTGATAATGTTAACTTCAGTTTATTTTAAAATGGATAAGGGAGGGGATTTCATTGGATCTTTCTTTGTATTTCTTTGTTAAAAACATAAATTGAATGCCATGATATGATCTTATGAAATTTGAGGAGTGCTCTCAAGCCCGTCATTCATCATTCTTTGCTTAAATAATAACGTTCTTGTTCCATTAACTTAAACATTCAAATAAAGATGTATGGGCAATAGACGTACCTTTACTAGCTTATCTTAAAATTCTTTTCAGTTAAACTATAACTTTTTGGATTAGGGAACTTTCCTTGTTTGGATATTTATGTCTAAGCGACTCGCTCTATACTCATAACTAGCTTTTCTTAAAATTCTTTTCAGTTAAACTTTAACTTTTTGGATCAGGGAACTTTCCTTGTTTGGATATTTATGTCTAAGCGACTCGCTCTATACTCATTCAAATAATTGCAAGCTTCGCTTGCTAGTTATTAGCTCTCTTTTAGCTAATTCAACTTAAGACTTCTTTCTTAGACTTCAACTACCTTCTTTGAAAGAACCTTTAGTTTACAAGCCCAAAAAGGTTTCTCTTAACTTGAAGTGCAACCCATTATCCAAAAATAATCATTACATGAAGGCTCTACTAACTTGCTTCTTTTAGGACTTTCTTTAATAAGATGATTTTTCCCTTTTGGAAGATATCCGATGAAACCATTATTTGCCTTTTTAAAATCTTCTAACCAAAGCTTTTTTAATAAAATTCTTTTCAAATGACTTAAAGGATTATTCTTTCATATTCCAACATTTTTCAAAAAGCAGTTTTTTCTTTGAAGTGGAAATAGTAAGTTAAGGGAAGTCATTTTTAAAGAAAACACATTTCGCTCATCTTTGCATTTCTAAAACATGATCCTTACATTTTCCCCTTAGTCTGAGCTATGTAGGCACAAAATACAATAGCATCTATCACATAAAAATTCATAAATTGTTCAGGATCCCAAACAATATCTTCATAAAATAAACTTTACAATTCTTAACTTTAGCTTTCTACAATCATATAACCTAAATATGTATAATTTTTACTTGACTTCAGCAACTCAAGTACCTAGCTAACTCAAGACAAGAAAAACATAAACATCATTTTAATTTAATTTTTTATAATCCAATTCTATTATCTTTTCCACATAATTCCTTTACTTTACCCTTCTAATTAAATTCCTCACCTTGACACCCGAATTTTTAAAGTATTCACACTTAACATTTAGTCATGGATACAACTGCATTGTCAATTTGAAATTTGAATCACAAAATTAGATTCAAACTTTTGTCATAATCAAGCAACCAAGAGTTTAATATTACCGTCATCCTCTTTTTTCCTCTTTTAGGTTTTCATAATTTTGCTTTGAAAGACAACTTTTCAACTTGCTAATCATAAATCGTCATAATCAATTTGAGATATGAATGTCCATGCTTATTGATCTTCCAGCAAAACCCAAAACTAAACTTTTGACTATATCAATCCCATTTTCATTCTTTAAACACTTAAATTAAATTAAATTCCACATTTGTACACAAAAGATTTAACAAAGGAGAAAGTGGGTAGAATTCGAATGGGATGGATAAAGCCTAGAATTATACCTCAAGTGTTAAAATTCCCAAAACAACAAGTAGATGAGGAAGAGGGGTGGTGGTCATCTATAGTGATGACGATGATGGATGGCAGGTGACGGCCATACTGGTGGTAGCAGTAAGGGGAAGGAAGGGGAAAAGAAAGAAAGAGAGAAAGACAAGAGTGAAAAGATGTTTTTGGAGTGGTATATAGAAAAGGCTTATTAATGGGTTTTGGTGATTCTAAGGGCATGCTTTGGAATCCATTTAAGTAGCTTTTTCGTCATTCTCTTCTCCCAAAACAACCAATCCCCATGCTAGCAAATCTACCTCCAAATCTTTTTGACCTTTGCTAAGTAATCTTACCTGCTTCTTTCATTTTCCCTCCTTAATTAAATTACTCCTCAGTCCTTGCAGTATTTTTCTTACCACCATAATGCCCTTAATCCCTCATAAAAATTTAGATTCTTTGTCAAGTCCTCATTTCAATAAATTTTCCATTGCTAATTCCTAAATCTTTAATAATTCAGTGCTTCATTTTCCCTAAGAGTTCCTCCATTTATTTACATTTTCAATTTTACCACAATTAGAAGGAAACTTTTCTAGAAAATAATATTCTTCCTTCCTCCTCTTAGTTCTTGTGAGGAGTCTAACCAACCCAGATTGATTTTTTCTTAGCTCACGGCATCCATACTGCATAATGCATTATTTATTCTTTTCTTTTTCTTAGTCAACACCAAGTCTCTTAGGAGAGCCATTGAAGCTAAAAAAATATTTATAGCCAACCTTACATAATCAATCTATGTACAAAGAGTATAATGGATTTCAATTTAAGCTCTTAAGAGTATAATGAAGATTAAGATGATGACTTAAATACTTATGTTGCGTGTTATAATCTTTTGTCTGCAGCTGGGGTCTGTATATATGATCTTCATTCTCCAAGTGGACCGATATAGCTGAATGATGCCAGAGACACTTAAAAATGACATCTTATTTTTAATTGCACAATGATGAAAATTATACCTCAACTTATGTACCTAGAGGCCTAGCAAAGTAATCCTTGAATTCAAACCCAAAAGGCTAATAGAGCCCAAGAAACCCCAATAGGCCCAAATTAACAATGTTCGGTGCCTAGTTGAGATACACTCTAGGGAATATAAGATTATTAAGTATAGGCATCAACATTATTCATTGAATAAACTTTCTAATGATATATTATGCATTAAATTCTGATAAGCAATGACAAAGATACAAGTCGAATATTTGGACTTGTCTTTAAAATGACACTTGTTCACTATTTTTCATATATATTGTTCCACACTTATCTAAATATTATGAAATTACTTCTGTTAGAAATTATACTCAATAAGCTTTCAAGAAAAACGGAATCAATGAAGGTGAAGGTCAGACATGAAAGTTATAGCTAAAACAAATTGGGCTATTTGCAGCCCAACCCAAGAACCCTAGTGGGTTCCTATCTCTAAGAGCTAGGTTGAGTCCTCTAGATGGAAACCTAGCTGAGGTCCCCTTCTCTGAGTCTTTTTCTGCTAAATGGGCTTAATTAACTAGAATTCTAGGTTGATTACTTTATTAAGACCAATTAATTAAAATTCTAGCTGAATTAGTACACTTATTTAGATTAACCTTAATGAGACTGGGATTAGGTCTCCTATTTCTAAACTGATTCAAACTATCTGCTCAACCACTATAAATAAGAGGCCATCCCTAAGGGTTATAGGCATGGAATTGGAGGGATTAGGCATTTGTTAGAGACATCAAAACATGTTAAAATATTAAGAAGAGCAAAGCATCAAAAATTGAGGAGAGAAATACTCTGCACATTGAAGGTAGAGAATTGGATTAACCATTGCAAGACGTCACTCTACTGGGTTTCAAGGTAAATTAGATGTGTTATTCTGAGGGTAAAAACCTCTATCTTTCCCCTACTGCTATACTCTATTTCTCTTTTGTGATTTTTCATTTTAAATTATCAAAGATGTAATCTTTAAGTAGTTACACATCCGATTTACTTTAGTTTTTGTTTGCATTGGACTAAAGTTTGTACCTTTTGTATGGTTATATGTATTATTCTAATTGGTTACATGGATGTATGTTAATATGATTAAGTTTTAATTTTCTACATTGATTAGTAGAGGTTGTCAGTGATGATGGATGGCGATAGGGTGCACTCCATCACATCACCATACATTCGCCCCCGAATCTAGAACCTTGGCTCCAAACCAAGGGGCCAGGATGGGTCCTCCCACTTGGGATTACTCGGGCCTATCTCCTTTTGAAACAGCATCACTTTGTCCCTTCAGTGTCCATATTGATTTGATTTGGTTCGAACGATGTCACAGTTTGTAAGTTTTCCTAAAAACTCACTAGCAACTCTATTTAGCTAAAGATTAATTCTTTATTAATTTAGTCTGACATATGTTTATGTACTGCTAGCAAAAGGAAAATAGAATGGGATATAGGCAGTAGAATCTACCTAGACCATAATCAGGGTACCTAATCTAACCGCAGAACTCACTATTGGATCCTAGATTGGGCCTACACTCATAAACCTATAGCCCAGTTCTGCCTGGCTAGCAATAAAAAAAGATAAAAAATAATTACATTACATCTTCTGGAAAAACATGAAAGTACCTAGCAATGAGCGCTAGTCATTTGTGGGGGACCGTACCCTAGGGAGGTGGATCCTTACGGATGTAGCCATCAAAATGTATCGAATATTATGTGGATTCTCCTCTCTAATGGCTAGCAGCTAGTTCAAGCTCCTTAACACTTCCTCCTTGTCTCAAGATCTACAACACCCAGTCTTGGCTTCATTTATCTGGGGGAGGCAAATTTTTAGCCTTTATTAATTGTCTTAGTCATTACTTTCTTCATTTGATAAGGCAAGCTAAGCTCTTTCAAGCGTTGACATCGATAACTAGCCGTTTTAGGCATGGTTGACTATTGGTTGCTTTTGCATGAAGTACTTCTTAGGCCTTTCCTTATTTGTAATATATTTGAAATATCTTTCTATGCTTTCAAAACAATACTCATAATGTAGTGAAAGCCATAAATTCATCTTGCTTTTTTTAATGTTGAATAGCTGAAAAGTGGCAAGATAATAAACTAATTAAATTAAAAATTAGTTCAATTAAGCATACAAGATAATTCACCAACTTTTAAGGGCAATTCACATAGCCAAATTGTAGACAAGGTAAGAACATATTCATCCAAGAACTTATGCTACATTATGCTTACAAACAAAATGCATGTTTCTTATGAAAATAATAACTACACTTACTATACAAATTCCCGACTCAACGAAATTCCACTAAGTGTCATAAACTATATTCAAAGTCCATTCTAAGTGGTTGACTCTTTGTGACACTAACATGACTCAACTTCTAACATGCTTACCAAATTCCTTCACTGTGATAGTTTAAGATGCTGAATTGCTGCTTTAAGCAACCAAGCATACAATGACTTAAGGGACTTGATGTCAAGTTACCAATGATCACTTAAGTATATGAGTAATGCCATAATAATTTGTCATGTCCAATTTAATGGCCCATAATAATAACTTTTGTTCCATCATAGCAAATGTTCCCTGAACTCAAAAGTTATGCAAGTATATAACACATTTAGCTGGAGCACATTGAGGGACCCTTCAATCTCCCCTTTTTTTGATGAAAGGCCACATTTGTTATCAAGTAATATTGTATGATATGCAACCAAGTTCATGAGGCATTTTGTCCCCCTAAATCATTAGTAAGAAATGCAATTATGCTCATAATATATAATCCCCTTTTAGTCATGTCAAATATGCATTTTTTAAGCATGTATGAATTGCATCTTAGATGACACGCATTTAACTAAGACATTAGATCTTTTTCCTACCCTTTGTCGTATTAATATGACATAATCTAAGCATGATAAAGATCAAAATCATCATTGAATTTTATGATTATAAAGCATGTAATTCATTGAAGTTCAAGAAGCTAAGAGAAAAATTATATTCTTTCATGATATACTAAGTTATCATGTAGGGAAAAAAAAACATTCATTACTCTATAGAATCACGTAGGGATAATATCATGAAAGGCAATCATGATTTGGCATCTTGGCAGAATTAGGTTCTTTGGAGGTGGCAGTGTCTTCCTGCTTCTCCTCTGGTTTCTCTACTTTCTCAGGCTTCTTCTCTTTTTTTTCCTTCTTCTTCTTGTGTTTTGTTCCCTCTTTCTCATTATTCTCTTTCTCCTTCATCTCTAACTCCTAATGTCCTCAACCATTTACCTATTGCTCCTCCTCAGCTAGCTATAGTTTCCTTAATTAAAATTGTAAATGCGTCCTTAAAAGATATATTAAAACATATAATGTGTTATGTGCATTGATGATCTAATGTTGACATTTACTCAACTCATCAGTGGACTTTCTTTTAAACTTCCTGAAGCACGAAGATATTTAAAAGATCCAAAATAATTTATATAAAGGCCAAAGAAGGGGATAACTAGCCGATTTTATGGTGATTCAATGACTGATAACTATTTATGCCTTATTTAAAACAACAATTAAGGGTTAAAATGCATTAGTTTGTGGTAAGATACTCCCTCATTGAAAGATTTATCTAACGACATATTATAAGTACAAATACAATAACTAATGACATAGGCATGTGCAATATAAGCTCTAATTCAACCATCAACGAAGAGATATGCCTCGAATAGAGAGATGTCCATAGAAATCGATAGCCTTTCACTCTGAGACTTATAACTCTCCCCACATTCATCCAAATGTCAAAACCATAATATATTAGAAACTACACATAATTATGTTTCCATGAAAAAAAAAAATTTGATTGATTTGAAGGTCATATGTTAATGTTATTTGTCCTAAACAAATTGACCAAGAGAAACCAACAGGCTTAGTGGCCTACCATTTGGATATGCTTTTCTATAGTTGATTTAAGGAGGGATTTCGTCCTTTGCTGCTAGATCCACTTTGCACCGCAAGGGAAAATTTTGGTGGAGAAAACCTTAGAACATTCACTAACCTTGTTTATAGAGTACAATTGCTGGTGTTTCCCCAAAGCCCAAGGGGTATCCTCCTCCATGTAATTAGTATAAAAAGCGGTTTCTCTCATCCTCTTTAAACACACATCAGTATATTCTCTTCTTCTCTTCTCCTATAGCTAAAGAGAAAACCCTTCATCTACTTTCTTCTCTTACTCTAGAGACTATCACTCACTCTCTCTCTCTCTCTACTTTTAACAAAAGTCAGCTAAAATAAATTTCCAAAATGTTAAAAATCCAATCTATCCCCGTTTACAGAAGGTACTTGGGGAGTAACCTCTAACCATCTCTACAGTTGATTTGGAGTCTGAAGAGCGCTGAGCACTAGCATTACCAAATCCAATCGAAGTAAATCCTAAGTACGAAAAAAAGATAATAAATTGGTTTGTTGTTTCCCTCAATCTTTCTATGTTTCATTACTAATTTTGATTGGCATGTTTTTATTTGATCCATCTTTATTGCCCTGCTTATGCACATATTAATTTTAAACCTATGTAATTAACTAAGTGGACATTAAATCTCATTGCTTTTTTTATCGCTTACTTAGCATGTAAACATGACTAACTGCAGAGATTACACAAAAATCATGTCTTTAATGTGCTAAATCACCATAAAATTGAAAATTGTACGAAAATAGACATTGTTATATGGAACTTGCCATTTGATGTTTCTTTTAAATCCTTAGTAGATGTCATATTGAATTGGCGATGTCAGTAGGCAAACTTATGTCACAAACATCGATTGTACTTTTGACCCTTAGCCCAGCACTTTGGTACTACCTTGTAGTTAAGTCAATCCCCATCTGAGATCTCAAGGATTGTTCTAAAAATTGTTTTCTTTAAAAAGGCAATTCAAGTTTTCCTAAAATATGGTGATGCCTTTATTCCCTTCTTTCCACAGTACATAGCAAAAGACCAGTCGCTTTCACTAAGGGCAGGATCGGAATACCTGTGTTGTGGCACCTTCAATGGCGATCGTATTGGAGATGCTTAAATAGGTAAGACATGAAAAGGATTCAAAATTAGAAAAACACTAAATCTCTAAACTTTAAAATTTTCTTAATTAGGCATCTTCTATTGCACTAGGAGCAATCTCTAACATTGAATAGAACTTGGTTCACCTCACAGGCCCATTAGCGATATCTCTTTTAAACTTTGAAACCCCTTAAAAACATTTTTTTCCCCCTACACAAAAGGACCTTGGCTCTATAAGGGTAATCCAACTTGTAAAACTCTGCTTTAGCATCAACTTAGAGGAATATATAACATCATTTAAAATCCATCCTATCCTAAAAGGGAGACCAAGCCTCGAGTTACAAGCCCTTTTCTTGGCCAATAACCTTAAGCCAAACTAAATCCATAACTGTTAGAACCTTTTACAAAGCTTGGACCTCCGTTGTGCACTTTGTTCATGTTATAAGCAATTATGGCCCATTGTTGCTTATTACTTACATGATTGATGCAGAAGTTTGTAATATCTCACATCCATAATCCATGCATTGATATTAGACAACCTACGATACTGTGCATATATGCTTGCATAAAAGAAAGAGATCAAAATAAAGTTGAAAAAAATTGCATGTATAAATGTAGAACATCTGTACATGGGCTTGCATGAAAGGTAATATGATAACCATAACAATATAGTAATAAAATTAATTATAGTATCAACAACAACGATGATGACAATGATGACAACGACAATAACAAGAGCAATAACAATAACAATAACGACCATAATAATAATAATGATGATGATGATGATGATGATGATAATAATAATAATAATAATAATAATAAAAAAAAAGGAGAAAATGGAAAAGATGTAGGAAACTGCTTTGGGAAGTGGCACCTGTGGTCTGCTGTTGCACCCTAGTGGCTACCACTGGGTTTGTTCCTTGTAGCAAGTCTACTCCTTTGACTCCTGACTGGAATTTTCAAGTCGCAAACAAGGCCATAAAAAAATGAGGGGTTGGATGATAAGAGACTATATGTCAAGGGTAGTATACAATAATACTTCCAACTTCGAAGTTGACGTCTATTCACCATACTATCAACCAATTTACTACTTGTATACTAGGAATTAATTTGAAGGTGTTTTGCCTTAATGTAATATATATAACAATTTCATAGTGATATGGGATTGCATATATTTATGTGTAAGAACTTTTTAAGTGTATGCAATTGCATAATATTCAACCAAAAATTATGATACTTTATACCCTTTTATTATCTAATATTTGCTCGAAATAAATTGTTAAATTAGAATTTTAATATATTTTCGTTTATTTTGTAGGGATTGGGAAAGTGAAAAAATGAATAAAATTCCCAAAGATTGGACCAAGAGAAGATAGCCCGAAAAGAAGGGAACAGAACAAGAAAAGAAGCAACCCAGCATTCAAGCTTGCAAGCCTAGCCCAGCCGTGCCCTTCTCAGCCCAACCCAGGCACCCCCTCCTTTCTCTTTTCTTTTCTTTGTCCATTCCACCTTCTCTTCTTCTTTGGCCCAGCAGCCCAGCCTGACCTGTCCTCCCTCTTTTCTTTTTTCCTCTTTCTTTTTGTTTTTTCTTTTTTGGCCCAACCTCATGGCCCAGCTCTCTCTCTCTCTCTCTCCCATTTCATTTAAGTGGGGCATGCCTCTCACGTGGACAGCCAGCCTTTCCCCCTCCTTCCCATCTCTCTCTTCCTCCTCATCAGGTCACGTCCCAGAGAAACCGAAAATAGGGATCGTGCCCCTTTAGGTTCCTCCACCATAACTGTAGCCCTCTTCCCCTTCATCTTCCTCTATCATTCATCCCATTAATTCAATCTACCGTTACCTTTCATTGACATCAACAAAGGGATGGTTTCAAGCACTCTAGGAGGGGCCTTAAAAAAGAGCCGAAGAACAGAGCAAAGGGGGAGGGGGAAAAAAAGTTCAATCCTTTTAGTTTAGATTGAGAGTTTAGTCTTGAAAGATTGATGTAATTTTACTTATCAATTAATGGTAGATTGAGGTTGTTATTTAATTTTCATAAGTGTCATTCGAATTGCACAAGCCCTCATTTGCTTAAGTTTTGTTCGAATTGTTAAAGTTCTTATTTCTGAAGCTTTTTTGAATGAAGCAAGTTGTGATTTGGGGATAGTTGCGAGAAGGTGCCCATGACTCAAAATTATTTACAATTTGATGTTTTATTCTCACTTTGTTGATTCTCACTTTGGTGCCTTTGTTTGCAAGTCAGTGATAGGTAATTTTAGCATCTTCTTTATTAATTTAGTTTAAAAGTTTTAGTAATCTAAATTTACAACCATCCCTGAGGACGACATCCGTAATTACTACAACGAAAATCGTATACTTGCGGGAAATTCATAACAAGTTTTTGGCACCATTGCCGGGGATGGCATTGTGAAATTTGGTTACATCAAGTCGTAGTTTGATTATTAGAGTCGTTTTCGTTTTAGTTTTCGTTGAGTCATTATTTTTATTTAGTAGTTTAGTTTTAATTTGGAATTTAGTTTATATTTTGATTTTGATTTTTTTTTTTGTCAAGATTAGTCTTATTTTTAGATGCTTTTTATTGCTAAAAAAAAGGCACTAATCAGTTTGGTTTTTGTGCAGCGAAAAGAAGTCAAATAGAACTGATTCGGAAATATTCCCAGTGCAGACTTTTCACCAATTTCCGCATTCTGTTTGAATTTTCTGGGCAAATCCTAGTGTGATTTTTGCTATTTTGATATTTTTCCTAGATTCTCATAAGTTTTAGAGTGTGTGTGAATTTCTTTGGAATTGTTGGAGCTGCTTAGATTTTTCTGTGAATTTTAGAATTACTATTCTATTTGCATTTTTCTGCACTATTTGGCGACTAAAAAAATTCAAGAAAAATTATATTTATGTCCCTTGTGATTGTGTGGATTTTTCTGCATATTTAGTTTTAATTTTAGGAGTCTTATTTTCTATTTTAAATTTTATTTTTAGAATTAGGTTGTTTAGGTGTGGTTTTATTTATTTTTAGCTTCTTGGTGTTTGTGCTTTTGTTTGAATTTTACTTATTTTTTGTTTGTGAATTGTTTTTAGTTTTGATTCACTCTTTTTATTTTGTTTTGTCATTTTGTGGCTTTAAAGAAAAGAAAAGGCAAAAAAAGAAAATAGAAAAAACCCAAAAGAAAAAAAAAGTGCAAAAAAAGGAAAAGACCAAAAATAGAACCTTGGGTGAGGGTGTTGGATTTATATGACTGGTTAGGTTAGAAATCCTAAAAATCATAGACTTGTTAGAAGTGAACCCGACCCTGACTTAGAATCCGAATCTGAACCCAAGCTTAGAATCGAAGAAATGGCACAAGAAAGACATTTGAGTGAGATTTTCTACCCTCCTAGAATTGCTGTGCCATCTTGCTTCACTATACCTAACCTTGGACCCAATGTAACCTTCGAATTAAGACCTCACTATACTCAGATGCTCTCTAAATTCACTGATTTAGAGGATGCTTATTTATTTTTGAGGAAAAGAAGTCTGTTCTATGATGCATTTTCCTAATATTTCCATTGATGTTGTGCACATAAAATTAATTCCTTTTGCTTTGAAAGATTCTGCTAAACGTTGGATGTATGGCTTGGCTGCTAATTCTGTAACTTCTTGGAATGATTTTGTGAAATTGTTCTTAAGAAAATATTTTCCTAATGCCAAGACTGTTAAGCTAAGGAATGAGATTAATCAATTTGTGCAACTTGATAGGGAATCATTTTGGAAATATTTTGATAGGTTCAAGAATTTGTTGGCCCAGTGTCCCCATCATGGTCTAGACCAGGCACGTTTGTGCCAGATTATTTATGAAGGACTTGACCAACAGACTAGGACCATGGTAGAGTCTATGTGTCAGGGTGGTTTTCTTTCTAAGAGCGCCACAGATGCTTGGGAATTTCTAGAGGACTTAGCTGAGAAAACTATGCAGTGGGAAACTGCTCGGGATGACAGCTTAAGTTCTAGGATTGCTAGGGGTGGGTTACATTCTATTCTGATGTGAGTCACTTAGAGTCTAAGGTTGCTGCTTTAGAAAACATGTTGAAGGGATTGACTCCACAAATGACTCAGTTACCCCAGACTTCTTCAGCGTCTTGCTCTTATTGTCATGCCTTAGATAATTCATTGAGTGCTTGTCCCTATTTTGCTCACCAGTTAGCAATTGGGCAAGAGCAAGCAAGTATGGCCTTTCAGAGACCTAAGAATGACCCTTTCTCTCCTTTTTACAATCCAGGGTGGAGAAATCACCCTAACTTCTCTTGGAGTAATGGACCAAATGCTGCGGTTCCTAACTCTCAGCCCGTCTCTCACCCTTCTAGTTCCTTTCAGAGACCGGTTTTTCCGGGTGTACCTAATGCACCTAGACCTCCACCTCCTGTAGCTTAAGTTCAACCTCCTCCTGGTTATAGTGACATTGATAAAATGGAGAGGAGAATTAATAACAATGTGGAGAAAATGATTAATGCTAATATGGAAAGAATGATGAGAATGATGACTGAACAGTTTTCCCAATTAGCATCATCTTCTAGGGAGTCAGGTACTTTTTCAAGTCAACCTGAGGTGAACCCTAAGGGTCACTCATCTTCTTCTTCAGGTAACCCTAGTGAGCCTGTGAGGAAAGTAAATGCAGTAATATCTCTCCGTTCCGGTCGAGAGATTAATAACCAGGTTAGAAGTCCTAATAAGCCCTGCAGGTATCCTCACTAATTCTTCAAGAATTCTTCTTCTTCTTCCTCTTCACCTCCAGAGATTGGTCCATCCAGTGAGCCAGGGAATGCTACTGATGATGTCCCCAATGATTCTGATACTCCTCCCTCTCTTGAGTCACCGTCTAAAAAAGAGGAGTCCAAGGAGAAAGACTTTTTTGATTCAGTTGACCCTTCTCCTCCTAAGGGTCCTTCTTCTTCTGAGAAAGTCCATATGTCTTTGCCTCCTTTTCCCCATAAGCTTAAGAAGAAAGACCAAGCCCATGTTGAGAAGATGAGAGACACCTTCTCTCAAGTTAAGATCAACATTCCTTTGCTCGATGTTATTCAGCAGATGCCTCCATATGCTAGGTTTTTAAAGGATCTGTGCACAACCAAGAGAGCTACCAATGTCCCTAGGAAGGATTTCTTAGCTTCTGGTGCTAGTTCTATTCTATCTCATCAGATCCCAGTGAAGTATAAGGACCCCGGGTGCCATACTATTTCTATAGTTATACGAGACTAGCTCATTCATAGAGCTTTGCTTGATTTAGGGGCCAGCGTCAACTTGATTTCCTTCACTGAGTATGAGAGGCTAGGTAAGCTTAAGTCTACTAAGATGGTTATTCAATTAGCTGATAGGTCGACTAGATTACCTAGGGGTATTGTTGAGGATGTGCTAATTCGAGTGGGTGAATTCATTTACCCTGTGGACTTTGTTGTGATTGAGACTGAGACGGTGTCTAACTTAGCTAGTCAAGTCCCTGTGATTTTAGGGCGTTCTTTCTTGGCTACTGGCAATGCCCTTATTAATTGCAGGAATGGCATGATGAGACTATCTTTTGATAACATGACCTTAGAGCTTAACATTTTTAATTTGCAAAGGTAGCCATCTGGTTTTGATGATATGGAGTTCTCTACTCTTCACTGGGTAGAAAATTCTATACTTGATGATGCTTGTGATGATGTGTTTGCTGTTGAGTATGAATCCTTTCTTGTGAATGACGAGCCTGAGTATGATGCTTTTGAGTTTGATGATTTATGCTCTACTGCTGATTGTTTGCTCACTGCTGCTTCCGAATCTGCTCCTGAATCTGTTTCCCCTCCCACTCTTGAACTGAAACCCCTTCCTGATTCTCTTAAGTATGCATTTCTAGGCCTCCATAAATCTTTTCCTATCATTATTGCTTCTGACCTAGACGGGGACCAAGAGACTAAGTTGATTGCCCTACTTAGAGAGAACAAGGAAGCTTTAGGTTGGACCTTAGGAGATATTAAGGGCATTAGTCCTTCCATTGTGCAACGTAGGATTCATCTAGAGGACAATGCTAAGCCCTACTATGACCGTCAAAGGCGTTTGAACCCTACCCTTCAGGAAGTGGTTAGGAAAGAAGTGCTGAAGTGGTTGGACCATAGGATCATTTACCCAATTTCTGATAGTGAGTGGGTTAGTCCCGTTTAAGTTGTTCCTAAGAAGACCGGGATCACCGTGATTAGGAATGACAAGAACGAGTTAGTCCCTACTCGAGTGCAATCTGGGTGGCGTGTTTGTATAGATTATAGAAAATTGAATGCTGCCACTCGGAAAGATCACTTTCCCCTTCCTTTCTTGGACCAGATGTTAGAGAGGTTGGCTGGACATTCCTTCTATTGCTTTTTAGATGGATACTTTGGCTACACCCAGATCTTTATTGCTCCTGAGGATCAGGAGAAGACTACTTTCGCCTGTCTCTTTGGAACTTATGCCTTTAGATGTATGCCTTTCAGACTGTGCAATGCCCCTACTACCTTTCAACGTTGTATGGTTTTTATTTTTTCAGATTTAGTTAAACACTGCTTAGAAATTTTCATGGATGCATTCTCTATATTTGGGTCTTCCTTTGATGATTGTTTATCTAATCTGAGAAAAGTGTTGGAAAGGTGTAGGGAGAAAAGTTTGACTCTGAATTGGGAGAAATGCCATTTTATGGTTAGGAAGGAAATAGTCTTAGGCCATGTTATTTCTAAAGATGGAATTGAGGTCGATAAGGCTAACACTGATTTGCTTGTTAATCTTCCCCCTCCCACCTGTGTGAAAGAAGTAAGGTCTTTCCTTGGACATGCGAGCTTCTATCGTCACTTCATTAAGGACTTTAGTAAGATTGCAAAGCCCTTGTCCAACTTGCTAGCTAAAGATGTGCCCTTTTATTTTTCTGATGAATGTCTTGTGGCCTTCACTAAGCTTAAGGAAGCCTTACCTTCTGCTTCTGTTCTTCATCCTCCCATCTGAGGAGAACCTTTTGAATTGATGTGTGATGCATCTTATTATGCTGTTGGGGTAGTTTTAGGACAGCGTGTTGATAAGAAGCCCCATGTGATTTACTATGCTAGTCACACTTTGAATGATGCCCAACTAAACTATACTGTGACTGAGAAAGAATTTTTGGCTGTGATCTTTGGGTTTGAGAAATTTAGACCCTATCTGATTGGGTCTTATGTGATTGTGTACACTGACCACTCTGCTCTTAAGCATCTTCTTTCTAAGAAGGATGCTAAGCCTAGACTTACTAGATGGATATTGCTGTTGTAAGAGTTTGACTGTGAAATCAGAGACAAGAAAAGTTCTGAAAACCTTGTAGCTGATCATTTGTCCAGGATTTTATCTGATAGAGAGAGTGAGTCAACTGTTTCTGAGTGCTTCCCTGATGAGCAGTTGTATACTGTCTACATTGATCTTTGGTATGCTGATATTGTTAACTACCTAGTTGCTAGTAGGATTCCTGAGAGTTGGACCAAGAATGATAGGGATAGGTTCTTTCACCTTGTGAAGTTCTTTGTTTGTGATGATTCTTATTTGTTTAAGTACTGTTCTAACTAAATGTTTAGGAGGTGCATTCCCGACCATGAGGTGAGAAGTGTCCTTTCTTTCTGTCATGACTAGGCATGTGGGGGGCATTTTAGCGGTAGGAAAACTGTAGCCAAAATTCTTCAATATGGTTTCTATTGGGCTACTCTATTTAGGGATGCTTTTGAGTACTGTAAGAGTTGCCCTAGGTGCCAGCAATTGGGTAGAATCAGCAGGCAGGATATGATGCTACTGAGTCCCATCATTGTGGTGGAAGTTTTTGATGTGTGGGGTATGGACTTCATGGGACCATTTCCTTCATCTTTTGGAAATGAGTATATTTTGCTAGTTGTGGACTATATGTCTAGATGGGTTAAAGCCATCCCTTCTAGGACTAATGATGCTAAAGTTGTTATAAAGTTCTTAAGGGAGAACATCTTTGCTAGATTTGGCATGCCCCGTGCTATTATTAGTAATCAGGGTACCCATTTCAATAATAGGTCTTTTGATGCCTTACTGAAGAGGTATTCCATTGTCCATAGGCTTGCTACCCCCTATCATCTCCAAACCAGTGGTCAGGTTGAGGTGTCTAATCGACAGATTAAGCATATTCTTGAAAAGACAGTGAGTCGGAATAGAAAGGATTGGGCTGATAAACTCGTAGATGCTCTTTGGGCCTATAGGACGGCTTTCAAAACTCCCTTAGGTATGTCACCTTATAGGGTTGTTTATGGTAAGCCTTATTATCTTCCTGTTGAAATAGAGCATAGAGCTTGGTGGGCCATTAAGAAACTCAACTATGATTTGACTGAGGCTGGTGAAGAGCGTAGATTGCAACTGAATGAACTTGATGAGATTAGAGCTGAGGCTTATGAGAGTGTTCGTTCTTACAAAGAAAGGGCGAAGTTGTTTCATGATAGGCGTATCCTTCGGAGAGAGTTTGCCCCTGGAATGAAAGTGCTCTTGTATGACTCTAGGCTCCATTTGTTTCCAGGGAAGTTAAGGTCCCGATGGACGAGTCCTTATATTGTCTCACGTGTTTTCCCTTATGGTGCAGTCAAAATTCAAGACCCTGATAGTGGTGCTACTTTTAAGGTGAATGGCCAAAGATTGAAGCAATTTCTGGAGTTGCCTAGCCAAAAAGATGTGGAGTGTCTGATACTACGCGAGCCGAGTCCTGCTCAGTGATGTGTTGAGATGATAGCTCGGGTGTACCTAGCATCCGACCTGGTTTGCTAAGAACTTCTTTTTATCCCTTCTCTCTTCTATTCTTCTTCTCTTTTTCCTTTTTCTTTCCTTTTGTATAGTTGGTTCTTTTTGTCTTTCTTTTGTATATATATGTTGACTATTTGCTTTTGAGCCGTATCTTTGTGAGTCTTGTTTATTTGTTTTCTTTTTCAGTTTTATTTTCTGGTTCTTTCTACTCCCAATGAGGGTATTGTTCGGAATAGGTGTGGGGGTGGGGAACTTTTGACTAAACAAAAAAAAAACAAACAAAAAAAGGGAAAATTTTAAAAATCTAAAAAACAAGATTTTTGTTTTTAGGGAAGCCTTGTACTATTCTGATCAGCTTACATCCCCTGTACTTTGATTGTTAGCTTGTATATACGCATGATGAGCTTGATAGGTCTCCATCCTCGGTGTGTCGTTCTTAGCCTTAATTCTAACCTTATTTGTTCATTATCGCTGTATGATCCAATCCATATTTCTTTCATCCTCATTGTCTTACGGTATTAGTTTTTCATGATCGGCTCTCCCACTTGTTTTAGGCGCAATTACTTTGAAGAAAAAAAAAGGGAAAGAATAAATGAAAGGAAAAAAAAGAAAAGAGAAAGAATAAAAGAAAAAAAGAGAATTGAAAAAAAGAATTGGAAAAAAAAATGAATGAAATTTGGAATGACAAGTAACCCTTTGAGGCATACGCTACTGGGTGGTACCCTTTGAGGCAATATTGCTATTAGGAAAGCTTGCTTCCAATATTTATGATTCAATAATGTAATTTGTGTCAGTCAAGTGGGGTTGAGTTTGATTCTGGTAAACCTAAGCCGTAGGATGATGAGATACTTGCACACGAGCACAGGGACGGATTCAAAGCTTTAGTGTACAAGTGGGTTGAAATATTAGGGCTTTCCTGTCATTCATGAGGTAGAGAGTCTTGATGAGTACATTTTGTTTATATGCAGGCTACTATCTTTGCTACATGGGTGATTTAGTTGATTAGAATGTGTATATATCTTCCCCCAGTTTTGCACATATTAATTTTTGAATTTAAAAAAAAACAAATCCCAAAAAGATTTTTAAGTTTCTGTTTTCTTTTATAGATTTTGTGGGTATATCTTTTGCAAACCTTTACGAGACCTTACTCGTCCACTAAGGATAACCTAGGGTTTAAAGGGCTTGTTGCACGTGCTAAGTGTAACTGTGATTCCTACGAAAGTGAGTTACCAATTTTATGTTCTTTTTCTAGGCTTTTTAGTTTTATTTTACTCACGGACGAGCAAAACTTAGGTGTGGGGGTATTTGTTCAACCAAAAATTATGATACTTTATATCCTTTTATTATGAAATATTTGCTCGAAATAAATTGTTAAATTAGAATTTTAATATATTTTTATTTATTTTGTAGGGATTGGGAAAGTGAAAAAATGAATAAAATTTCCAAAGATTGGACCAAGAGAAGATAGCCTGAAAGGAAGGGAACAAAACAACCCAGCATTCAAGCTTGCAAGCTTAGCCCAGCCGTGCCCTTCTCGGCCCAAGCCCAGGCACCCCCTCCTTTCTCTTTTCTTGTCTTTGTCCCTTCCACCTTCTCTTCTTCTTTGGCCCAGCAGCCCAGCCCGATCTGTCCTCCCTCTTTTCTTTTTCCCTCTTTCTTTTTGTTTTGTTTTTTTTTTTTGGCCCAGCTCTCTCTCTCTCCCATTTCATTTAAGTGGGGCATGCCTCTCACGTGGACAGCCAGCCTTTCCTCCTCCTTCCCATCTCTCTCTTCCTCCTCATCAGGTCCGTCCTAGAGAAACCAAAAACAGGGGTCGTGCCCCTTCAGGTTCCTCCACCATAATTGTAGCCCTCTTCCCCTTCACCTTCCTCTATCATTCATCCCATTAATTCAATCTACCATTACCTTTCATTGGCATCAACAAAGGGATGGTTTCAAGCACTCTAGGGGGGGCTTAAAAAAGAGCCGAAGAACAGAGCAAAGGGGGCGGGAAAAAAAAAGTTCAATCCTTTTAGTTTAGATTGAGGGTTTAGTCTTGAAAGATTGATGTAATTTTATTTATCAATTAATGGTAGATTGAGGTTGTTATTTAATTTTCACATGTGTCATTCGAATTGCACAAGCCCTCATTTGCTTAAGTTTTGTTCGAATTGCTGAAGTTCTTGTTTCTAAAGCTTTTTCGAATGAAGCAAGTTGTGATTTGGGGATAGTTGCGAGAAGGTGCCCATGACTCAAAATTATTTACAATTTGATGTTTTATTCTCACTTTGTTGATTCTCACTTTGGTGCCTTTGTTTGCAAGTCGGTGATAGGTAATTTTAGCATCTTCTTTATTAATTTAGTTTAAAAGTTTTAAGAATCTAAATTTATAACCATCCCTGATGACGAAATCCGTAATTACTACAACGAAAATCGTATACTTGCAGGAAATTCATAACACATAAATTTGATATGTAAGAATTTGAAGGTGTTGCATATGTTTGATATCGACTACAAAAGCCCATTTAAATTTTACCGGATTTTTTGATGAAAATTTGGGCCAGCTTTGGCCAAAAATGACCATTGTGATATGATTTGTGATGGAATTTATGGCTGTCAAAAAATCATTAGTCAAAACTGACTTTTCGACTGAGTCGTCAAAATTAGTTATGAACTGATTTGATAGCTTGACAACCGTTCAGAATTTGTGACGAACCATATTTTGACGGATTGACAATTCGCAATTATACTTGTCAAAATCTTCACTTTTTCGTCAAGATTTCTAACGGATTAACTTTCCATCAAAACATTCTATTCAAAACTACATTGAGATCTGTGTAACTAACAAACCGTCAAAATCCTTGCCTTTTAGTCAAAATTTCCTTCAAAATTTCTAATGGCGATTAACTTTCCATCAAAATAGTCAATCAAAATTCGGCTGTCGTTTTATAGATTACATCACCGAGTAAAAACACACTTTCAAACTCAATCTTGGTATATAAATAGTCGTCGATAGTTCAATTTCAGGACGTCCAATTTCAAAATTGGGAGTATTATCGTCTAATTTTCCCAAAATCCAGTATATTGCTATCCAAAAATAAATTAAAAAAACTCTACATTCACGCATTATAATCCATCTAGGGCAGCCTATGCCCAAGTATCATAATCCATTTAGAGTAGTCCAACATACATGTGTGATGCATTACAAGATTAGCCTATCATACATACATCATAGTTCACCTAGGCTTCCATCCTAACCTATCTATGATAAATTCATGAATTTATCTAGCATCTATATTAACCCATGCATACTCACATGCAAGGTCACATCTATTGTGCATATAGTCAAACTTACATATGCCCTAGCCTAGAATAGTCCATCTTGCATGCACCCTTAATAGCCCATCTTACATAAGCCCTTCTACATGCACATTGACTCAATATAGAGCAATCCATTAACCGTCATAGGACCCTACCCATCTTAACACACGTAGAGCAAACCCTTTTGCATACATCTCATTCCACTTAGGATAGACCTTCGCCACATTGGAGCAACCCATTAAGCATAGTCTAACCCAGAGTAGCCCTATTGGACTTATGTCACAGCCCATAGTCAAGGTTGAAAGTCTTCTACCTGTCTTTTCCCATAATAATGTTCAACAGCTAAGAAATTTATAGCCCTACAAATGTAGCTAATTTAGCCTAAAGAACAAGTTGGAGATGAAGAGGTTATGTCTTCCTTGTGAAAAGATGTTAAGAAGATATAAGGCGCTGACCCTCACTAAGCATTGCGTTTTAAGGATTGGTAGTTGAAACTATCCACCTCCTTGGGTGTGTGACCCCCCACTAAGGGCTGGGGACTCATGTGCTAGGTACTTTCATGTTTTCTAGAAATTATAGGTTTTTATTTTTTATTTTTTATTACAAGCCTACACAAATGCTAGGCTCTAGGCTCAAGGAGAATGGGTTTGGGCCTGGACATAAAACCCAATCGGGTTCCTTGGGTAGGACCAGGTCCATCTCTGTTAGACTGGGTCCTGGCAGTCTCCTCGGCCTGTGCCGGAATCCGGGTGCAGGCCAGATCCAGGATCTCAGGTGGTTTCCTAGATCATATTAGGTCCTTAATTCTACTCCAAACATATTCTACTTGCTAGACTCTAATTTGTTTTCCTTTAGCCAGCAGTGCATGAACATATACCAAATTAAAGCAGTAAAGTATTAGTCTTTAGCTAAATAGACTCGCCGGTGTGTTTTAGGAAAAATTACAAACCATGACACCTTTTGAAGTAGATCATACTGACAACGGCACTGAATGGACATATTGAAGTTGCTTCAAAGGCGTCTTGGAAAAACCCCGAGTAATCCGTAGTGGTCTGGAACTGAGGTCCAAGATTCGGGGGTGAAGGTACAGTGATGTGATGGGGTGCACTATATCACCTCCCATCATCACTGATAGCCTCTCCTAATCAATGCAAAAATTAAAACATAATCATACTAGCATATATCCATGCGACCAATTAGAATAATTCATATCATCATGCAAAAGGTACAAACTTTAGTTCAATGCAAGCAAAAAGTAAAGTAAATAAATCACAGTGAATGGGGAACAACCTAAACATTACATCTTTAGTAATTTAGAATCAAAAATCATAAAAGAGAAATAGAATAGAAGAGTAGGGGAAAGATAGAGTTTTGTGCCCTTAGAATAACCCACCTGATTTACTTAGGACCATTGTAGAGTGACGTCTTTTTAATGGTTAACTCAATTCTCTACCTTCAATGTGCGGAGTATTTCTCTCCTTAATTTTTGATGCTATGCTCCCTCTAATATTTTGATGTGTTTTGATGTCTCTAACTAATGCTTAATCCCTCTAATTCCATGCCTCTAACCCTTAGGGGTAGCCCACTATTTATAGTGGTTGAGGGGGTAGTCTGAGTGGGTTTAGAAATACGACACCTAATTCGAGTCTTATCAAAGTTAATCTTAATAGATACACTAATTCAGCTAGGATTTTGACTAATTAGTCCTGGTAAACCAGTCAGCCTAGAATTCTAGTTAATTAATCCCATAATAGAAAAGGGCTCAGAGAGAGGGTGCCTGGTCGCGTTTTCATCCAGAGGACCCAGCCCGGTTTGCACAAGCAGGAACTCGTCCAGGTTCATAGGCTGAGCTGCAGATAGTCCAATTTGCTTTGGCCATAACTTTCACATCTGACCTCCATTTTGAGTGATTCTATTTTTTATTGAAATCTTATTGACTCTACTTTCTAATAGAACTACTTTCGTAATTTTTAGATAAGTGTGGAACAACATATAAGCAAAACAGTGAACATATGTCATTTCTAACACAAGCGCACATATTTGACTTATATATTTGCTGTTCCTGATGAAATTTTGGTGCATAATACGCCATTAGAAAGCTTATTTAATGAAGAATGTTGATCTGTAAGCTGAATAATTTTATATTCCCCATAGTGAATCTTAACTGGACGTCAAACATTGTCAATTTGGGCTTCTTGGGCTCCACTATCCTTTTAGGCTCGAATTCAAGGATTATTCTGCTAAGCCCCAAGTACACAAGTTGGGGTATAATTTTTATAATTGGTTAATTAAAAATATGACGTCATTTTTAAGCATCCATAGTTAGCCCCTACTTTGATCGAGCCTGGATAAGGCGACGGTCAATGTAATGGTCTTCACTTATAGTTGTCTGTTTGACTGTGATAATATAGAATCCAAGTCTGGCCACTAAGGGTCCTTAGACTTGGTACCAGTAACGTGTACCACGATGCTTGCTAATGTGAGAAATCCAAGCTTGACCGCTGAGAGTCCAGAGATTTAGCGCCTGCCAACGTTTGTTGTGATAGTGGCCGATGATGTAGAAAACCAAGTCTGGTCGCTGAGGGTCCTACGACTTGGCACATGCTACAGTGATAGTCTCTGATGTTAGAAATCCAAGTCTATCCGCTGAGGGTCCTGAGACTTAACAACTGCCAAAAATACAACTCTGGCTACGGAGGATCCTGACACTTGGCGCCTGCCAACTTCCACCGTGATAGCTCTCGATGATGTAGAAATCAAAGCCTGACCGATGAGGGTCCTAAGACTTGGTGCCGCTAACTTTTACCATGAAGGTGGCTGATGTTAGAAATATAGGCCTGACTGCTAAAGTTCCTGAGAGTTGGCGCCTGCCAACTTTCACCATGATAGTGGCTGATGCTAGAAATCCAAGCCTGTCAGCAGAGGGTCCTGAGACTTGGCGCCTACTAAATTTTACTGTGACAGTGGCCGATGATGTAGAAATTCAAACCTGGTCACTGAGGGTCCTAAGGCTTGGCGCCTGCCAACTTTTACTGTGACAGTGGCTGATGATATGGAAATCCAAGTTTGGCCACTAAGGGTCTTGAGACTTAGCACGTACCAACTTTCACTGTGACGGTGGCTAGGGATGTCCATTTTGTCGGGAGCTAGCAGTGAGCCCTTAGGGGTGTAGAAGTCCGAAGATCTGTAGCTAGATCCCTGATAACTTGGCGGCATGTGAGCCCAAAGGCCTATAGCCAGATCCTTATGAACTTAAAGGTAGTGAGGCTTGAGCACCTATTTGTCAAATTGATGGCGTCTGAGCCAAAATACCTATAGCTAGATCCCTGTGAACTTATTGGTATTTAAGGCTAAAGATTAATCCTTGAGGACTTCATAGCATGAGATATTGAGATGTCAAACCTTCAAGCTTGACCCCCTTTTTTCGGTAGCTTAGGCGTTGGAGTCATCTCTTTCTGATAGGAGACTATGGAATGTGAAGATGTTCTGGATCTTGGGGCATCCTTTTTTATTACGATAAAGAGGATGAGGTGTCCTTTGTGACTAGATCCCCTCGACCTTGAGTACCTGATAGTGTTAAGACAAAGAGGATGGAGCCCCTACTTTAGCTAAGTCTGATAAAGGCGATGGTTAAAGTATACCTGTATTCTATGGCAGTGGTTGATGTCATCTTTAGAACATTTGATGTAGATTCATGGCAAACCATATTTCTATGACCTTCCTCTAAGGTCGTTGTGTAGGTTAATTGCACTCTTCTTCAATCCAGGGTTCCCAAGTGGTTAGGGCAGAAGGTAGTCTAACAAATAGGCCAAATACCTACGCATTGATGTATGTGCACTTGCTAGCCTAAGTCAGACTATGAAGGCATGATGGTTATGTAGACTCGATTAGGCTAACTACACAAATATGATAATGCTAACTATACAAACATGATGATGACCTAACCTCATATGCATACAAGTCTCATATTAAGTTTGGGATCCAGTCCATTGGATAATGCCCAATTAAGGTGCGGAAGATGATGGGTTTGGTGCGATGATGTTCTACAGTTTGGGATGAGGGGCAAAAATTTAGGTGACCAATGGGTTAGGACATGTTAGGGGTTATACGTTGCCCAGGAGAGGGAATCTTTCCTTCAATGGAAGGAGTATCCTTTAATTTTCCATGGAAGTGCATCTATTCTGAAGTAAGCCCCCAATTTCTATCTATTTTAATAGAAACCCTAGATTTGAGAGAATAGTGATAGCCGAAGATGGTAGTTTAAGTCGAAGTAGCCTTTAGTCCAGTAGAGCAAATGTGATCATTTCCAGTTGAGAAGCTCCTTTTTCTGGTGCCACCCAAGGTAGCCACTAGTTTAGTGCGAAGAATATAATTATCTCCTTATCAAGAGATATTTACCATAAAGGAAGCCCTAACTATTTAGGAAAATGTAGGAGAGCCCCCCTCTTAAACAATGGGTGAGTGCGCATTTGGGAAGGTTAAAAATATGAAATGATGATTCACTCTTGAATTTATAGTGATGGTTGAGAGCAAGAGTCCTGAATTTTGGAATGGAGGTGAGATTAGAGCGATGATAATTGGGAAGTAGTGATAAAGTGAGTGAATGGTTGGTTTAAGCCTGATTCCATGAGTGTAGACAATGGAATGTTTTTTTGTCCTCGAAAACTAAGGTTTTATTTCACTTTCCTTTTGTCTAGTCCGTCTTTTCACATTTTCGAGCCAGCTGCTCTTTATTCTCCTCTCTTTATTTAGAGACTAAAGGACTTAATTAAGATGTTCCTTTATGAAAAATATCTTTGTGGCCAGCCTCAAAGGGGGATGCCTATGTATTTGATGTGGAATCAGGCCAGTCGTAGTTCAAGAGTAAGAACATGCAACGTAAAGAAGCAATGCCTCTAGGAGGACTTTTTAAGGAAGGCTTTAGGCTTAAGGTGCCAAACAAAGAGGATTGGTGTGCAGGCTCAAACAACCCTTATGAAATCCCTAAGTGTGAATGGGTGATGAAGTTAGTGTAAATCAACAATTTCTTTCTTTTTTTATCCTTCTTGCTTTCAAACTCTTTCTTCTTCTTTTCTTCTTTTTTGCTCTGTTTTTTTTTTCTTTTTTTCTTTTTAGATGTGACCATTTGGTCCGAACCTTCTCTTTTTTTGCCATGACACACTCCTACTTCCTCGTTAGGTCAGAAGTGGTTACCAAAGAAATAGGCTTATCTAAAGGCTTAAAAGGGTTCCAAGTGGAAAGTTATCAAGTTCAATAAAGGTGTTAACATAGGTCGTGAAAGGAGGTCCCCTATCCAAGGCATGTCCTTAAAGCCACATGACTTACTAGAAAGCAATCCCTTATTTTTCCCCTCTTTTCTAGATGATGGATTGGAATCCTTAGTCCCTTTCTTTATTTCACTTTATTTCTTTTTGCCTAGCTTGTGTTGCCAGATTTTTAAGCTAGCTTTTCTTTTCTTCTCTTTTTTTTATTTCTTTTTGTTCACCCTAGATTCGTCATAGGACAGAAGTATTCCATAAAAAAGAATATGAGAATACGCAAAAGGACTAACAAAGGAGATGATTTTGTTAATAAATCAAGGTTACATCATACTTGGATTAAGGCTCAACAATTCATTGTAAGCTAAGCATGACATGAGATAAAGATGCATCATATCTTCGAAACATAACTTAAGCCTTTTGTGTGGAGCCTTTTTTTCTTAGATTCAACTATAGACAAGTCCCACTTTTCATTTTGGTGGTCTAAAATGTCTAGAATGTTATCATGCAAGTCAGGCGGGTTACACTCATGGTTGGATGTTCTGAGTAGTTTCAGGCAAACGAAGCCCACCTAACCTGAATATGCTTTCTAACTTATTCTTAAAGGGCTGACAATCCTTGGTATCATTACCCCTTACTTGGTGAAATTTGCAGTACTTGTTTGGGTCCTAGTTCATCCGATTCCATATGCTTTTCGTTTCTGGCCTGACTAAGGGGATCTTGATCATACCTTTAAAGAGTAAGCAGTCTAATGTTTAAGTATACATGGTCTCAATAGGGGTGTATTTGGTCCAGCGGTCTTAGAACATGCACCTCCTTGCTTGTAAGAGTTATTGTCCTTCTTATCCCTATTCTGATAGTTACCTTTCCAAGTGTTAACGGCTTTGGTGGACGCTACCCTAATGAGGTTTTAGAGTCTAGTGGCCATAAGTGCCATCTTCTTCTCACTATCGTCCAATGTGGCTTTCATTGTTCTTATTGTCTTCACGAGTTAACCCAGTTTATTACCTTCTGTATTGATATTGGCAAAGTATCTGTCTTTGACTTGGATTCCGACTTTGACCCAACTGGTGGAGTTCTCTTGGACTCTTCTCGAGACAGAAGTCTCACGTTTATGGACTTCGCACGTATACATTTTTAGTCTTTCCTATCCTGAGCAATACGTTGATAGTTTAGAGAAGTGGAATGTTGTGAGTGGTCATCCATGCTAGATATGGGCTAAAATAAATGGTTAATAACTTGCAATTGGAAGGGAAAGAGATAATCATTTTGTAGGCTGAAGCCTGAAAGGTTTTTCCTGAAATAGGGTCAAAATGTGAGGTTTTAGGCCAAAATTGGGTTTTATCTTAGATTGGGTCCAAAGTTGGGGTTAGAGAGCTGATTTATAAGTCTAAGTTGGACTCGAGTCTTTCTTAGGTGAATCACAGGCCACTACAGACCTAAATATGATTGTGGTTTAGTTTACCTAGAATATGCTAGTTTTTATACATGAGTGGACCTAAGTGGACTCATATAGGGATCTCAGATTTAGGGAATATGATGTATGAACAATGAACTTATACATGGGTAAGATATATACATCTTACTTGGACTTATGCATTATGAATATGATACACAATTGGATGCAACCTAGAGTAGACTTGTGTTCTAAAGGTCTAATGGGCCATATCATGCACCTTTGGGCTTAGATGGACTCATAAACCGTGCGTGATGAGGCCTAAAGATGCATGACTCTTAGACCTCAAGTATTCTACAACTGATGTGCCAACACCCTAAATGAACTATGTTGATTTATGGACCTAACCCTAAACTGAGAACTTAGAACTTAAATGTAGACTCTAAAGGGACAGAAGACCTGACTTGACTGGGTCCTGGTTGAGTTCTAACTGGGCCCAAACGTACTCTTTTTTCCCTAATTCCCTGCTTAACTCCAAATAGATGAACCTTGCCAGTTGGACCTTAAGGGATCCTGGTCGGGTTCTATGCACAACACAGTCTCCCCTTTAGGCCTAGACACAAACTACAAATTTCCTCTTTTTTTTTGACAATCTCGACAGGGATTTTCTTTTGACCAGACCTGATATTTCTATATTGGAATTAGAACCTTTTTCAGATTTTAGATGGTGAGTCTTATTACGACTCAATTGGCCCAAAAATTATTTCGGGTCTATAATCCAATCCCTAGGACTCTGTCTTGGCCAAAATTGGTATTATAGAGTGGGGTTAGGATCCTTTACAACTTCTAGATCAAGAGTCCTATTAGTATTTAATTGCCCCAGGAATCGTTTTTGTTCCTACCCCAATTCCTAGACTTCTTTTTTTTTTTTTTTCCAAAACTAGCACTTTAAACTGGAGTCAGGATCCTTTTTAGATTTTGGATTAAGAGTCCTATTAGGACTCAATTAGCTTAGAACCATCTTTGTTCCTAATCTGATTCCTAGATTTAGTCTTTTCCTAATTTGGGCTCCTCTAGGACTCACAGTATCAATGTATAGTCTTTTGGGCTAAGAAAAAGTTAAATCACACAAAGTACATTGCATTCTAAGTCATACACATGAGTTCCAACATAAACAAGAGTTCTATGATACAGAGGTCTGAAGTCAAGTTTCAAACTGTCCTTTCCTGACCTAACGCTTCATACACCACCCATGGAATGCATGATATGACTGGAACGTTTTGGATGCTTTCCTAAGTCGTGTGGAACGCTAAAGTATGTCAGAGTGAGTGAAACAAATGCTTGCCCAGTTAGAAGTTTAAATAGACCCATTGAGTGACCAACCACTTTTTCGATGGGTGAAATCAGGGTTTTGTCTAGAGATGCTATTGATCCTCGACAGGCAGCACCTTTTAATACAAGTATGCCTGATGCAAGTATAATCACGATAATTTCTCGTGTTAAATTTCGAATCTCACACTTTTTGAAAAAAGTCCCCAGTGGAGTTGACATTGTAAGGATCCACCTCACCAGGGGTGCGATTCCCCATGAATGGCTAGGGACTAGATACTTTTATGTTTTTCTAGAAAGTGTAGGTTTTTTATTTTTTATTTTTTATTATAGATTTATACAATGCTGGGTTGTGGACCCCCGGAGAATGGGCTTGGGCATGGGCCTGGGCTTGATCACAGAACCTGGCTGGGTTCCCTGGATAAGACCAGGTCCATCTCTCCTTGGCTATATCCTGGCAATCTCCTCAGCCTGGCCTAGAATCCGAGTGCAGGCTGAATCCTAGATCCCGGGTGGGTTCTTGGGTCATATTAGGTCCCTGATTCTAGTCCAGATAGATTCCACTGCCTAGATCCCAATATGCTTTCCTTTAGCCAGCAGTGCATGAACATATACCAAATTAAAATAGTGAAGAACTAGTCTTTAGGTAAATAGAGTTGCCAGTGAGTTTTAGGCAAAGTTACAAACCATGACACCATTCGAAGCAGATCATACCGATAGCGACACCGCAGGAACAAATTGAAGCTACTTCAAAATCCCCAGTGTGGGAACCCCTGACTCCTTGGTCTGGAATCGAGGTTTGAGATTCAGGGGTGAAGGTACAGTGATGTGATAGAGTGCAGTCCATCACTACCCATCATTACTGACGACCTCTACTAATCAATGCAGAAAAATAAAACTTAATCATACTAACATACATCTGCACAATCAATTAGAATCATTCATATAATCATGCAAAAGGTACAAACTTTAGTTTAATTCAAACAAAACGTAAAGTAAATAGGTTACAACAGATGGGAAAATACCTAAGGATTACATCTTTCATAATTTAGAATCCAAAATCATAAAAGAGAAATAGAGTAGAAGAGTGGGAAAAAAATAGAGTTTTTTGCTCTCAGGATAGCCCACCTGTTTTACTTGGGAACCTAGTAGAGTGATGCCTTTTTAATGGTTTACACAATTCTCTACCTTCAATATGTGGACAGTTTCTCTCCGTAATTTTTGATGCCCTCCTTTCTACAATATTTTGATGTGTTTTGATGTCCCTAACTAATGCATAATCCCTCCAATTCCATGCTTCTAACCCCTAGGGCTGGCCCTAATTTATAGTGGTTGAAGAGATAGATTGAATCGATTTAGGAATAGGAGATCTAATCCTAGTCCCATTAAGGTTAATCTAAGCAAGTACACTAATTCAACTAGGATTAAATAAGAATTTGATTATCTAGACATCGTGAACAAATAAGATTAGCATTCAGATTAATTAATCGCATTTAGGCAAACTTAGTCTTGGAGCGCTGGAAAATTAAAGGAACCCATTGGGTTCCTTGTTAGGTGAACGTGCCGGTTTCCTAGCTTGCATCAGGGCAATTGGGCCGATCTTTTGTTTTTCTTTGTTATTTAGGATTCTATATTTAACAACCACACTGTTGTACCTCCCAAGTATAGGTGAACGTGCCGGTTTCCTAGCTTGCATCAGCGTATTGTTTTCGTTATCGAGGGATTCGATACATTATCATCATTATATATGGAAGGTCATTTACCAACCTAGCGAATCTGTTTGCGAAATCTTGCTTGGAAAACATGATGATAGCTACCTCAAGAGCAACGCGATCGAAAAAATTCATCTGAATCACCAGTGGTGGGAAATCAATTGTTTCTTATTTGACTGGCTAAGGAGTTTGAAGCATAATAATGAACTACTGTTTTATGCTTTGACTGCATAGTTTATTAGTAATTTAATGCATAAATTAGGGATTGAACATTTCGCATTCTTAATAAAATCTGTATCATTGACTTTTAATAATGTAGATTCCACCTATATGAGTAATAGGAGATGGCATCGTCCCCACAAAGTTTGAACAGCTTTAGTATATTGTTAAGGGGACAAGTCTGGTGATGATGAACCACCAACCAAGGAGGACCCAACATGTCTAACAATCACCTTAACGGCCATGGAGAAGTACTAACTACGGACCCCGTGGCGCAATGCACTCATCATTCGTATGTTCGATAGAGGGATTGGGTACCTTTAACTGAAGAGACGGTTAAAAGCGAAATGGGCACTAAAAGGAGACTTCTCGCTAATCGACATTGGATGTGATTATTATGTAACGAGATTCACCAACCCGGAAGATTACACTCATGTAATGACCTAGGGGCCATGGATGCTGGGCGACAACTACTTAGTTATCAGAGAATGGGTACCAAACTTTGTGCCGGAGGAAGAACCCATCACTAAATTAACTGCCTGGGTGCGTATCCTACGACTGAGTGTTGAGTATTTCAACAAAAACTTTCTGTTGCACAAGATTGGTAGTAAAATAGGGAAGGTGATTGGGGTGGATGATACCACGGCCAATGTTGAGCGGGGCCAATATACAAGGATGAGTATTGAGGTCGACCTCTCCAAACCATTGTTATCGAAATTCTGTCTGAATGGGCAAATCTGGAAAATACAATACGAAGGTCTTCAGATGATATGCTTCAAATGTGGAAAGCAAGGGCACAAAGATGAGGCGTGCCCAACAAGCCAAAACAGCCATGCTGAGGCTTCGCACCTACATGGAGATCATAATGCACAGAAAGAGGCGACTGTATTGTCAAAGAGCCCAGAGGAGGCAACCATGTATGGTAGCTGGATGATGGTCAAGAAACCGGCTAGGAGAAAGAATGCACGATCACAAGGCCAAACCAGCCGAAGTACAACGGCTCATCCAGAAACGAACCAGACCGAGCGAACTGGACAAGCACAGCATCTCCAATATCAAAACAAGGAAGCTACTGTAGATTTCAATGCGGCGTAAATTTCGGAAGGAAATCCTGCCATTAGGGAAAACCAAGGGTCAAGATTCCGAGCGCTAGCAGAATTGGATCTAAACGCTAATATTACGAGAGAGGAAAGTGAGGAGGATTTCCTATCCCCGCATGAGGATAATATTATGGAAATTGGTGGACTAGATAAGGAAAATATCCCTAGGGGGCCCAAGAGTTCATAGTGGTTCCGGACACCTATGGGCCTCAGAACGCACACTAACCAATGACACCGCAAGAGCACCCAAGACAGGGCCAGGCCCAAATGAGAAGTTCCAACCTAAGCCCACATGCTGTAAGCCCAAACCGGCAACGGTCGCAGGAAAGGAGCACAGAAGCTCCAGGAGACAGCTCTTGCATGCTACTCAGCCCAAGAAGAAGAACTCAGCAGGCCCATCCCCGTAGCCCCCCACCACACGCCACGGATGGCGGCCGTGGGCCACAGAAACAAAATCCTCATACTGAGCAGTCAACTGGAGGCACAATCCCATGGGCAACGGAGATTAGAGGCGCATTCCCTCACACTGAAGACCCCCCTGGGATGGGGAGAAATGAAGAAACGACAATAGAGGGAGTACAAGATTCTGCCAAGGGTGGCAGTGTCCCTCTAGATAATGACAGAGGTACTCCTAGACAGGGAGCCAATGGGGTACGTCATGGCACAGGAGGCATGCTTCGGCCAACCTCACCATGTGAGCAACTGCGCCGACGATCGTAGCCTACTGCACAATATTTACTCATATGGATCAAATGTCACGAAATGATCATGAATCCTCCGCTGAGGATACACCAAATCTGGGTAACACCACTATAATGGTATGGAATGTCAGGGGAGTGGGAAATCAGGATTTCTTAAACATCCTGAAGGAGCATATCCGTATACAAAAACCTCACATCATTGCACTACTTGAGACCTACATCAGTGGGGATAAAGCAGATGAGATATGTGGAAAAATAGGTTTTCAGGGATGCTATCGAATGGAAGCACAGGGCTATCAAGGTGGCATATGGATACTATGGAACATGGGGGGGTTAAACCTTGCTCTTGTGGCTTCCCATCAACAATTTGTGATTATGGAGGTCAAAAAAAGACATTCAAGACCTTGGATGTTTGCGGCGGTATACGCAAGCCCCAAACAACAACTGAGAGAGGAATTGTGGACTGAGCTGAGTAATTTTGCGAGCTCAACGGAATCTCCCTGGCTTGTAGCCGGTGATTTTAACGAAACTCGATCGTTGGCTGAGAGAGACCATGGGGGACAAGACATGCATCGAAGATGTGTCCGTTTCGCCAACTGGATTGAAAACAATAGCCTAATAAACTTAGGCTACTCGGGATCCCAATACACTTGGGTACGAGGTAATAAGGCGAAAACACGGAAAAGTGCAAGACTGGATAGAGCCTTATGCAACCTAAGCTGGCGATCACATTTCCCTGAAGGAGCCGTTCATCATTTACTCAGATGCTACTCGGATCACTGCCCTGTTCTGATTAGCACGAATGGTCTTACTCCGGTGTCGCGCAAGGCTAAACCATTTCGGTTTTTGGCGGCCTGGGCCTCACATTCGCAGTTTGAGAATTTTCTGAAGATGCATTGGAAAAGGAATATACCACTGTTACCAGCCCTGCACCACTTAGCAGAAGATTTAATGGTATGGAATAAGGAGGTATTCGGTAACCTCTTTCGACAAAAAAAAAAAACATGGGCTCGATTGGAGGGAGTGCAACATCAACTGGCGCAAGGCGGACCATGACACCTAATGAAACTCGAGGCAAAATTAAGAAGGGAGCTAGAAGAGATTTTGGACCGCATTGAAATGCTCTGGCTCCAAAAGTCGCGGGTGGAGGCAATCCGGGATGGGGATCGAAACACGAAATACTTCCATTTATGTATGATCATATGGCGCAGACGCAACCGTATTGAATCACTCCAGGATGAGGAAGGGAAGTGGATCACTGAACCAAGTATAATTAGATCAATGGTGGTTGACTTCTTTGCAACCCCTGTACACTGACCTGCCCCCTGGGAGGAACAACCATGTGCTTGTCCATGACCGATTCCCTTAACTAAGCCCAGAGACTTAGGCTTACCTGGCCAAGCCATTCTCCTCGAGCGACATATGGGAGGCGGTTTCATCAATGAGGCCGCTAAAAGCGCCTGGCCCGGATGGTTTTCAGGCCTTTTTCTACCAAAAACATTGGCAACTTGTGGGTGACAGTGTGTGCACAATGGCCTTGAAGGTGCTACAAGGACCAGCACTACCTGAAGTTCTCAACAGTACTTTCCTTACACTCATCCTGAAAGTTGAGAGCCCACAAACTCCGGCCCACTTTAGGCCAATTAGTCTATGCAATGTATCATATAAAATTGTCATGAAAGCCATTGTGCAAAAACTGAAACGAGCCCTTTCTGAGCTAATCTCCCCTACTCAAACTAGCTTTGTCCCGGGGCGTATGATTGGAGACAATATAGTGATTATGCAAGAAATTCTCCATACAATGAGACAAACAAAGGGTAGAAGACCATGGATGGCTATAAAACTTGATCTTAAAAAGGCTTATGACCGTTTAAAGTGGAGCTTTATCTGCGACACCCTGATGGAGATGCGTCTCCCCCAACATCTCGTAGAAATAATAATGTTGTGCATCTCCACATGCTCCATGAGGATTTTGTGAAATGGCGAGGCCACGGAGGAATTTAGACCATCTAGGGGCATATGGCAAGGAGACCCACTATCTCCGTATATCTTTGTAGCATGTATGGAGAGACTCACACACTTAATTGATGAGGCCATTACCCACCAGAGTTGGAAAGCTACCCAGGCAAGTCGGAATGGCCCCAAGATCTCAAATCTGATGTTTGCAGATGACCTCATCCTATTCGCAGAAGCATCCACCGCCCAAGCACATGTGATCACTAATTGTCTAACACGGTTCTGCGATGCATCTGGGCAGAAGGTGAATACCCTCAAGTCTAAGGTCTACTTCTCCCCTAATATCCAAGAGTGTAAAGCTACTGCTATGTGTACTACCTTGGCAATAGAGAGAACAGATGATCTGGGAAAATACCTTGGCATTCCCACCATAAATGGTCGAGTCACGAACGCCACATACAAGCAAGTGCTGGAAAGAGTAGAGGGAAGGCTTGTTGGATGGAAGAGAAAGTGCCTATCCATGGCAGGCCGAGCTACCCTTATCCAATCCACCATTACTGCAATCCCGGCGTACACCATGCAAACAGCAAAGTTACCAAGAACCATATGTGATGAGGTGGATAGGAAAGTGAGGCGTTTCTTCTGGGGGGTACAACACTCGAGCGTAAACCCATCTGGTATCATGGGATACGGTGACAAAACCAAAGGATGCAGGCGGATTGGGAGTTAGATCAATGCGACAATTGAACACAGCCTACATGATCAAGCTGGGTTGGAGAATGGTGGTAGAAAGGGAAGCATTATGGGCCCGTGTCCTCCAACACAAATACTATGGTAGAGGGACCGACCCAGAAAAGGTCGCTGGGCATTCTAAAACCTCTTCAACTTGGAGAGGGATCCAAGAGCACTGGACCCATTTAAAAAAAGGGGGATGGGTTATGCTGTCGCAAATAGGCAAACCATGCTATTCCGGAAACACCCATGGGCTAGTGACAAACCTTTGTTGAGTATAGCCACAAAAATCATCCCTCCTGAGAGTCAAGATTTGTTGGTGGCAGAATACTGGGATCCAAACAGAGGCTGGAAATGGGAGAAATTTTTGCAATACTTACCCAATGAGGCTCTAAGGAGAATAGCCGCACACGAGCTTCTTCAGGATAATGCTGCAGAAGATCGAGTCTACTGGAAAGAGGATAGCACTGGCAGGTGCAAAATCAAGTCGGCGATACGACTGATCCATGATGACCCAACAGTGGAGAATGAAGACTCATGGTCATGGGTCTGGAAGGTCAAGGTACCTTTGAGATGTCAATTCTTCCTCTGGTTGGCCCTCCATGATAGGCTGCTCACTAATGCTAATAGGGAGAAGAGGAATTTAACAAATAATCCACTATGCCCTTTATGCGAACTGAAGTATGAAACTGTGGATCATGCCCTCAGACACTGCCTGAAGCATTAACAGTTTGGCAATATTTCCAAAGCAACGGCTTGGGCAAGGCCGAAAGCCAGCTGGGTTTCAGCAATGGAGTAAGTACAATATCCTGAACAGCAACTTTGGGGAAGATTGGGCCACGAAGTTTGTAGCCATCCTATGGTACATATGGAAATGGCGGAACTCAGTATGCTTTGGGAGAATGGCACACGTGCCCAGCAACAAGCCGTGCTTCCTTCTACAGCGATGCAGTGAGATCCTACATGCTCTTGAGGCGCCCGAGCCTTGGCGTGAAACAGGGGTAAATAGAGTGTCCGAAGTACATGTGGGCTGGGACGGGCCGCCCGATGGGTAAATTTGCTTGAACAAGGACGGGGCGTCAAAAGGCAACCCGGGGCCTGCAGGTGGAGGGGGAGTGTTACGAGGATGTCGAGGGGCCTGGATATGCGGGTTTTCGGAAGGCATGGGTGTGTGTACGGTAATGAAGGCTGAAATCAAAGCAGTGTTTAGAGGCCTTCGGCTCGCAAAAGATATGAAAATCCCAAAGCTTTGGGTACAAATGGACTCCCTAGTAGTGACAAATATGCTTCGGGGCACTACGGTATGGAGCCTGCAACACGAACCGCTGATACGTAGCTGCTTTTAACTCATTCGCGCGGAGGAGTGGGAGGTTCAAATTACTCATTGTTACAGAGAGGCTAACCAAGTTGCAGATAAGTTGGCCAACATGGGAATCAGCTCACAGTCTAAATACTCGGTTTTCAATTCCCCTCCCTGCGAGGTTAAGGATGTTTTGCTAGCTGACAATGTACGGGCCTATTGACCTTGTTTGATTAGGAGTTAAATAAATTTCCCCTGGGGCATGAGCCCCTCTTCTGCACCAAAAAATAAATAAATAAATAAATAAATAAATAAATAAATAAATCTGTTGGTTTTTTGGAGGTTAATGCATGGAAATCTATGTGACTTACCAATTTTTACATGTGAATAATGGCTTAAGCAACAAGCCACCACTAATATTTCTGTATTTAAGTTGTAGTAAATATCGTGGCCTAAATGGGGGATTATTGGTATGAGTAATAATACTATGCAGTTGGATCACCCAGCATGCAGTGCCCCAACCACTTCTCGGGGGGCGGATTATTGCCCAAACAACTTTAACCAATTCAAAGACTGGGATAGATTCAGGGCTGGCAAAAATCTGTCCAAGCTAATTATTCGAATTCGTCCGACCCGGAAAAAACCGGGTACGGTCACCAAATTTACGTACGAATTTAAAATTCGCACAACCGGTCATGTCAAATTTAAATCCGGCTCGGGTTTGGGCTTGGGCATTCGGGTTCGGGTTGTCTAGATTTTTGAAACATTTTACGTTCGGACAATCAGACAACTGAGTTCGGACATTGGACAACTACGTTTACATGCAATGTTAGTCTAAATTTTTTAGAAAATGTTATAAAAACAACTTCAAACAATTGGGTTCGAACAAAAAAAAATCTGGTTCAGATTCGATCACACAAAATTTCGTTCGGAATGTCCTAAAATCGTATCACAAATTTGGACATTCAAACAATCAGGTCCGGACATTGGATATTAGAGTCCGGGTCCGAGTCTGATCAAAGTGTCCGATTTATAATTCGGATAGAGTCAGGGTATGAAGTTTTTGTCCGAATGTTCAATTTGTCCGGAACTAAATCGATCCGAATCCGAATTTTTACCAGCTCTAGATAGATCCACAAAGGCAACCATGAGGGCAAGTATTGAAGCCACAAGACATTAATAGAAACAACTTGCCTCTGTTGACTCCTAAGGACCATCTTTACTCGTTCAAAGTAAGATGGATTATCCAAACACGGGCCCAAGACAAAGGGCCACATGGGTTGTCATGTCTCTCGCATGCAAGTTGGCTATCTATAGTTGTCTGTCAGACACAAGCCTTAAACACGGAACTACACGGATTGCCCATACGTGGCCATACGGTTCGTGTTGCATCCGCTTCTTACCGTTGGTACGACAAGCATTGAATTACTGGATGCACTGCGTCATCTTATACTGCTATATTATCATGTTCATCGTTTATACAAATTCTTTAATTCGTCAAGTGAATTAGCTTCGCTGTCCTACCCGAAATCAACTATTTTGTACACTAATAGATTAAACAAATGGTTATCTATTGGATTCAATTACTTTACTCTCTCTCTATATATATGTAGTATTTTTTCTCCCTCTTATCACTACTCTTTTATGCGCTTCCGATAATACAGAAAGAAATGCTCTCAGATTTATTGTAACTTTAAAATATCCTGTAAGTACATTTACTGGAACCCTTTATTAATTTTGGTTGGACACAAATAATACATAATTTAAAAAGAGTATTCATCATGATTGAAAGTCTACTTTCTACACCACTATTATAACATATCTGAGTATCCTAAACCCATACAGAAGTAAGAGTGTGTTGTGAAAGAGATGTAGTTATGCAATAGGTGGTGTTGTGACTGTCTTACCGTAATCAATATTTTCTAATTAATAATTTTTCAAGCCATTAACGGACCATGGTCTCCTTCCTTGCTGTTAAGGGGTACAACTAATATGTTCTTTTTGTCTAGGTGTGCGAGTGTGTGTAAGACAAAGTGCGTGAGCACGTATCAGAGAGGGAGAGAGGGTGATGGAGGGAAAGAAACGGAAGGATCAAACAACCACTTGACTCCTAGCATTTATGGTGTCTCCTCAATATAACAAAAATATTTCTAGAAACTTGCTTCTTTCCCTAGGCCTGGTGTAACTGCGACCTTCTATGTTAAAATCAAAAGGCACCACCTCATATTCGACCTATGATTACATACTCATTTGAATACCTTTAAAAATCAAAAGGTTGATGGTGGCAGAGATGAGGATGATTAGGTGAATGTGTGGTTATACGAAATTAGATAGAATTAGAAATGGTCTTATCAGGGACTTAGTTAAAGTAGCTCCCATTGAAGATAAGATGAGAGAAACAAGACTCCGATGGTTTGGCCATGTGAAAAGGAGGAGTGTGGACGCTCCAGTGAGGAGATGTGAGAGGATCGACATCCCCAGGGGCAAAAGAGGGAGGGGCCGACCAAAGAAGAGTTTGGATGAGGTGATTAGAGAGGACTTGAGAGTTGTCGGTTTGACGGAGGACCTGGCGCAGGATAGGAAGTTGTGGTGAGATAGGATTAAGGTCGTAGATTAAGTTCTTAAATCGTAGAGGGTCGTCCTCGTGGTGGGCTGTTGGTTGCAGTGGCAGCGTGCGGGTAGTGGTGTTTTTTCGTTTATCGCATCTGTTTGCAGGGGGTACTATCTATGGGGAAGTGGCACCGTTTGCTCACCTCTGGTTGTTAAGGTATGCTTCCTTGCTCTGACTTACTGTTCTTTTGTTACATAGCTCCAGCAACTTGGCTTTTTAATATTCTCATTAAGTGTCTTTACAAAATGTCTTTTCTTTAAATTATTTTCCTAAATTTCTTTTATGTGGGTCTCTTGGAAACAGCCTCCCTACGGGCAGGAATGTCGGTAGGGGTAAAGTTGCCTATAGTTGGATCTCTCCAGACCCCGTGAAAGTGAGACCCACACTGGGAGGTGTTGTTGCTGTTATTGTGTTGTTGTAAAAAATTAATTCGCTATAGCAAACTCTACTACTCCGTTATTTTAAAACAAAGCTACAGTATCTAGACAAAACTCCTCTTAAATCTCTAGGCTATCCTCTCAATTATTACAAATGAAAACACATTTCATTGAACAACACTCTCAATGCAAAATCCGGTAGAGTAACTACTCAACACAATAATTATGTTGTCCACTCTTCTATGTGGATATAAATATACATATATCACCGTGATTATCTCAAACACAATGACAGCTACAGTAAGAATGGTTTGGAAAGTTGATCTTATGACTAAGAACAAGGTAATCCAAAGTAATGCCTCAGATATTTAAGATATTGCATGTTAGGAAAAAATAACAATAATTACTTAAGGGAATGACAATGGCTTTGAGGCATGAGTAAAAACTATATTTAATAGAATATTTGCCCCCATTCTGTTTTGCTTTGCAACAGCTTTTAGCATATTTAACTCCAGCATAAAATTAAACAAAGCGATGAATGCCTATGTATTACAAACTTGAAGCATTTCCTTCTCTCTAGTCATAGAATGCCTATTGAACTTTTAGGTTAGTAGTTCCGATATATTTAAGGGAAATTCTATTTGGTGACTATGAAGGTTTGTCATTTCCATTGTATGTTTAGTTTCTAACTTTTCCCGCAGTGTCACCTTTTAATTTGTCTGATATGTGTGGAATGGTTTTTGACGATGTTGCACATTAACTTATGTTGTTGCACATTAACTTATGTTGTTTTCCCATTCGGAGGCTAAAGTAGCATATTATGAGAAAAAATTACCCTTACGTTCGCCTTCCCTCCTTACAAATACCAAACCTCAAATCAATGGATCAAAAACTCTAACCTAGCTTCGATTCTTGTCTCCCTCCTTCTGAAGTCTTACGCATCTCTCCTACCTCTGACTTGGAAACTGTTAGAGCTTCTCTAGGAAATCCTGACATTTTGAGGAGAAAGAGACTTGAGAGAATTAGAGAGAGAGAGATAGATTGTTATTGATAATGTCTGCTAGTTTGTATACAAGGCAGAGTAAAATATTAATACCCCTTGTATTTCCCTCTCTTCCCATACACCAGAACTCAGTAACAACCTAACGGCATAACAACCAGGGCCTCACTTACTTAACGACCTTCCCTCAAACGATCACGTGCCCAGCTCGTGAGGTTGATAAACCTGTATCAATGGCTCCCCCTTGAGAAGCTTGCCCTCAAGCGTCCAGATTAAAGTGAGGGAACCGTTTCTCAATGTCTGAGTAAAGTTCCCAAGTAGCGTCTTCTTTGGGAGAGTGAGACCAGTGGATCAGAACGTAAACTACTGCACTGTTGCCCTTGCGTCCCAGTTTCCTGTCAAGAACTGCTACTGGTTCAGCAGCTAAGAGACCATGCTCGTCAATGTCAGGCAGAGTACTCTGAACTGGGCGGGGTCCGATTTGCTTTTTGAGCTAAGAGACATGGAAGACAGGGTGAATCCTTGAAAATGGAGGCAACTGAAGCTTGTAGGCTACTGCTCCTATCCTAGCAATGATCTCAAAAGGACCAAAATATTTTGCTGCTAGCTTCTGATTGATGCGTTGAGCTACTGATTGTTGTCGATAGGGCTGGAGTTTAACAAAAACCCAGTCACCTATACTCAAAACTGTCTCACTCCTATTCTTGTCTGCTTGAGCCTTCATCCTTTGCTGGGCCCTGGTGAGGTGGTGTTTGAGCAGTCGGATGCAGTCTTCCCGAGCCCGCAAACTCCTGTCTACAGCCTCTACCTTGCTGTCTCCCTGGATATAGGGAATGTGAAGGGATGGGGGTTGGCCGTAGACTACCTCATAGGGGGTAATGCCGGTGGAAGAATGCTAATTCGTATTATGCCACCATTATGCTAAGGGTATCCAAAGGACCCATTCAGTGGGCCGTTCACCCGTCATACACCTGAGATAGCCTTCCAAACTCCTATTGACCACTTCTGTTTGCCCATCGCTTTGAGGGTGATAGGCAGTGGACATGTGTAGGTCAACCTGTTGGAGAGTAAACCATTCCTTCCAAAATGTACTTAGGAAAATCTTGTCGCGATCACTAACAATTGTCTTGGGAAGGCCATGCAGTCTGAAAACTTGCTCAAAGTATACTTGGGCCACAGAGGCAGCTGTGAAAGGATGGGCTAAGGGAAGGAAGTGAGCGTATTTGCTAAGCCGATCCACTACCACCAGAATAGTATCTTGCCCTCTGGACTTAGGAAGTACCTCAATGGAATCAAGAGAAATGTCCACCCAAACAGCCCCGGGGATAGGCAAAAGGTTGTAAGAGCCCAGCAGGAGCACTAAGATCAGATTTGTTCCTTTGGCAGACATCATAATTTCTAATGAAATTCCTCACGGTTTTACCCAAACCCTTCCAATAAAAAAGGCTTGCGATTTTCTTCTTGGTAACTGTGATCCCAGAATGTCCCCCTAGAGGAGAGTCGTGAAAAAGTTGAATGATATTGGTTTGTAAGGAGGGATCATTCCCGACCACCAACTTACCCTTCCTGTATAGCAGATTTTGCGCCCACTGATACTTGGGGTTAGACTGCCCAGCAGTAAGGTTCTGAATAATGGATTGTAAGTGATTATCATCTGTCCAAGATCCTTTGATTCTATCCAAGAAGTCAGTTTGCAAAGAGCTTATGGTGATGGATAATAACTGAGCACCTGAGACCCTTGATAAACTATCAGCAGCCACATTGTCTTTGCCCTGTTTGTAGCAGATTTTGTAATCAAATCCCATTAACCTGCGTAACCATTTGCTATGAAATGGAGTGGTGAGTTTCTACTCCATCAGGTACTTGAGGCTGAAATGGTCTGTCTTGATGATAAAGTGCCTGCCCAGGAGATAAGGCCGGCACTTTTCCACAGCAAGCACCACTGCCAGGAGCTCTTTTTCATAAGTGGATAGTGTTTGGTATTTCAAGGAGAGCGCCTTGCTGAATAGGCAATAGGGTGCCCCTCCTGCATCAACACAGCCCCAATGCCCGTCCCCGAAGCATCAGTTTCCACAACAAAAACTTTAGTGAAATCGGGAAGGGCCAGAACAGGAGCAGACATCATAGCTCTTTTTAGGATTTCAAAGGCTTGCTGAGTTTTTGGGCTCCAATGGAAAGCATCCTTCTTTAGGAGTTCAGTCAAGGGTCTACTCATCAATCCATAGTCCTTAATGAACCTTCTATAGTACCCTGTAAGACCCAGAAATCCCCTCAACTGTTTGATGTTAGTGGGAGAGGGCCAATCTCTCATGGCCTCAATTTTTTTAGGATCAGTAGAGACTCCCTCTGCAGTGATCAAGTGCCCAAGGTATTCTATCTCTTGGCTTCCAAATGAACACTTGGACATTTTTGCAAAAAGGGCATGCTGTCTCAAAGTTTCAAGAGCAACCCTAAGGTGCTGTAGATGCTGCTGATATGAGGGGCTATAGATCAAAATATCATCAAAAAAGACCAAAATGAACTTCCTCAGATATGGTTTGAAGATGTGGTTCATGAGAGATTGGAATGTAGAGGGGGCATTGGTTAGGCCAAACGGCATAACCAAAAATTCATAATGTCCATCATGGGTCCGGAAGGCTGTCTTTTCCACATCATTGGGATCCATTCTTACTTGCCAATATCCTGATCTTAGGTCAATCTTAGAGAAGTATGCTGCCCCAAACAACTCATCCAACAATTCTTCAATGACTGGGATTGGGAATTTGTCCACGACAGTGTGTTTATTTAACTGTCTATAGTCCACGCATAAACGCCGTGTTCCATCCTTTTTTTTAACCAACACAATGGGAGATGAGTAAGGGCTCTGTGAAGGTCTCACCACGCCTACTTCCATCATTTCTTGAACGGTTTTTTCAATCACGTCCTTCTGAAGTGCCAGATATCTGTATGGTCTTACATTGACTGGGGAGCTCCCTTCCTTGAGAATGATCTTATGATCATGGCTTCTATATGGGGGTAAGGTCTTTGGTTCTTTGAAGATATCAGTAAATTCCTTAAGAAGAGCAGATTATCTGGCCTCTGATGTCTGAATTTGATCCTTTGTTGCCCCAGATTCAGTTGCTAGGAGTTGAATGGCAAATAGGTGAGCTGACTGTAGTGCCGTTTTATGAAAGGCCTTCCCATTTAGCCATTCCATCATAGACTTCCTGGTTCCCCTTAGTACCATCCTCCTTCCTTTAAAGGAAAATTCCATTTTAAGCTCCTCGAAGTCCCATAGAATGGGACCTAATGTGGCTAGCCATTGTACTCCTAAGATCATTTCACAGCTCCCTAAAGGCACAAGTAGGACATCAGCTGTAAATGATTGCCCTAGTAGAGACCAAGAAAAGTCTTTGCACATTGTACTGCAGGTAAGCTGTTGACCATTAGCTACAGCCACCTGTAAAAGGGGAATTTGTCTAGCCTTACAGTGAAGTCTTTTGGCCACTGAGATATTGAGGAAGTTATGAGTGCTCCCCGAATCAATTAATATGTGCAGAGTTGCTCTTCCCGCTCTCCCATTTATCCTCATGGTCTGATATGCATTAGTACCATTAAGGGCATGCAAAGAGATATGAGGCACCCCATCTTCTGTATGTACTTCTCCCTGGGCTGCCACATCCGGCAGCTCTTCTTCCTCTTCTTCCATCTCCCCTTCTTCTTCCCCGATAATCTCCAATTGGTAAACCTGAGCCCTGCATTTGTGTCCTGGAATATACTTCTCATCACAAAAGAAACATAGATTCTTAGCCCTTTTTTCTTCAATCTCTTCAGCAATTAAAATCCGACCAGGATTTCTAGTTTTAAAAGATACTGATTGTGCACTGCTGGTTGGCTGTGAAGGGGGCTGTCTTGAGGAGGAATATTCCTTCTGAACCCCTCTCTGGAAAGTTAGGGGTGTATCCCTATCACTGTTGGTCGAGCTCCTTGTGAATGTTGGGGTTTTGTCTAGGATGGGTTTGCTTTTCTTGGCAATAGAAACAAGGGTAGCTTCTTGTAACTTTGCCAAACAATAGGCATCATGTATGGTTTGTGGTTTGAACATTCGAACAGCATTTTGAATTTCATCATATAACCCACTCAGAAAACAACTCACAGCATGTGAAGTAGGTCATTCCACTTGATTGAGCAGGGCATCAAACGATTCTTGATATTGCTCCACAGTTCCTTATTGTTTGAGTTTCATCAGTTCTGCTAACGGGTCATCAAAAGGTTGTAAACCAAACCTTGCTGTCATGGCTCTTTTATACTCATCCCACCCAGGCCAGATTCCATTCCTTCCTTTCATAAAAGATTGATGGCATATTAGGGCCTTGCCAGTCAATTGTATAGAGGTGACTTTGCCCTTAAGACTATCAGGGGTTCCCTCAACTTCAAAGAATTGCTCACATCTATAAACCCACCCCTGAACATCATCCCCATCAAAACGAGGAAAATCTACCTTAGAAAGTCGAGAAAAACTGAGGTTACCATTATTGAAGTTGCTGCCACCTGACTCTGTTGTTGTTGCGATCTGCAGCACCTGTCTGCTCAGCCCCGTAATTAGCTCATTCAGGTTTGCATTAATCCGATCTTGTTTCTCCTGTTGTTCTTCAAATTGCTTCTTGATTGATTGCTGAAATTCGATCCAAGCATTTTGCATGTTCTGGCATAGTTCCTCGATTCTTCTTTACTCATTTCCTCTGGTATTATCAGAAATGGCCATGGCTGGGAACCAACAGTGGATCTTGCTCAGAACTCGACCTGCTCTGATACTAATTTGTTAGAGCTTCTCTAGTAAATCCTGAGATTTCAAGGAGAAAGAGACTTGAGAGAATTAGAGAGAGAGAGATAGATTGTTATTGATAATGTCTGCCAGTTTGTATACAAGGCAGAGTAAAATATTAATACCCCCCTGTATTTCCCTCTCTTCCCATACAACAGAACTCAGTAACAACCTAACGGCATAACAACCAGGGCCCCACTTGCTTAACAATCTTCCCTCAAACGATCACGTGCCCAGCTCGTGAGGTTGATAAACCTGTATCAGAAACCATGTAATGGAGCTCGAAAAGCCTAAAGTTAGAAGCTTTAATTTTGATATGTCTTTCTCAATGTCTGTAATTGATGAATCTTGCTTCATTCAAATTATCTCCCTTTGCTCTCTGCTGAAGCTTGAAAAATTTACAGGTATAATGGCTTCTCATGATGCCTCTCATAGATCTGTGAGCAATTAAAAGTTAAAAATCTAGTACAGCATCTATTGACCATCTAAGAAAGCATAGTTAAGGAGAGTGAAAAAGGAATCCTAATATTCCTTATTTTTTTCCCCTGATGCGACTTCTCTATATGAGTGTCAAATGCTCAGAGAGTTGACAAAGAGCAAGCGGAAGTGAAAGAAAAGAAATTCAGGTATAGGCAAACTAATTCAACCCAAATTTTGGGTAATCCCATTTACTCAATTTGAATGCTCTTCCTTCATCTTCATACCAACTTAATTCCATCCACTCTCCCCAAAATTCAGGCTTACCCAACTGAAATTTGGTTGATTTTATAACATCGTTATCGCTTAAATTCTGATTTCTGTGGCAAAATTTTTTTGTCCATAATTCATATTAGTGAATTACTAAGAAATATTGCCTGAAACATTGTGAGACTATATAAGATGGAAGACCCGCTTTAGAAATGCCTTAAGCTCTGAGTTTTTTTTGAGAGGAGAGATAAGATAGAGAGAGAGAGAGAGAATGAGGAAGATGATGGTGGAGGAAGAGGAGTGGTGTTCAAACTCGATCTTATTCGTGTACTTCTTATTATACTTGGTTTACTTCCATTTTCCATCCCCCTGTTGTTTTGATGGAGAAGAAAGGTAACGGCAGTGGAGGTTAATGAAGAGGGTTAGGGAAATAAAGATATATTAAGGGTATTTTTATCACTTTGATTAATATTAAATTGTGCAGTGACGAAGGGATAACTTGCAGACAGTCTTTAAAATATAAGGACACCATTTAGAAAAAGTTTAAAACAATAAGATCAGTTGGAATTCATCAAAATTAAGTATCACCAAATGTAAGTTCCCTAGAACTAATTAATTCCAAATTAATTTGATGATTGCTAATGTTACATAAAATATTTTATATCGAAGTTAAACTAATTGTAATGCACTTTCATAATTATTAGTTGTGAATTAACTTTCATAATTACTAATGCCGCATAAACTATTTTGTGGTAAGACTAAACTGATTGTGAAACAAGTTTCAAAATTTGCAATTTACTAACAGTTACATTTGGAAAGACATTTCACAATTCAAGAATAAATTCACTGATTACCTTCAATGCCCCACTAGTGAGCGATATTATGAATCTAGCATTCTGTCATTATGATATTGCATAAGTGATGGTATCTTTCGATTTAGACCGCTTGGTACTATGAGTAACTCCAAGCCTCAATGAAGTGTATGGTGGCTAGAAAAGCAGAAACAACAGCTACTAACTTATAGCTAGAGATACCACACAAAGTATCACATGAAATTTCAAGGAGATATATCTAATTTTAGCAGCATTATCATCATCTATTTATCCTGATTTCATGAATGTATCCAAGAATCATCATCGATCAAAGAAACTATGTAATTACAAATAAGAAGAATGATATAGCACAATGAAAAATAAACCTATTAAATTTCTTTGACGTATGGCCCTTATGAACAACATCGATCAAAGAGGTTGGCTAAGCAACGACCCTTGATTTCCTTTCCCCCAGGTATGTGAGAGAAGGATGAAAGTTGGTCTGATTGAATAAGGTTAAGTGATGATTAGAGAAGTTTTTTTGCTTCTTAAAAATGTTTTTGTTAACTGGAAGAGGAAGAGAGTACCCTGGGAGAAAGACAGAGAGTTTATGCTAGGTAGTGGACCGTTTAGAGAGAAATGCATAGAGGTCCCTCTAGGAGGCAGATAGCGATGAATGAGAGGGAAAGACTCCCTTTTTATAGTTGACTAAGTACACTAGGCTATAAATCAAAATATTTTTGCACGTAAAAATCAAATAAAATAAAAAATATAATAAAAAGTAAATGATTTTAAAATTAATCAACTTACAAATCATATATCACAAATAAGATGCAAATTATGAGAAGGTAATACTGGTATGATTGCCTAGCGGTAGCTACTGGCCTTCAAAAGTTAACATTGGACCTCGGTGGCATTTGTGATAATGCCGACACTTGCGTTTTGGGTCAATAATAACGTCAACGATTAAATGGATTGCTTTGGAATAGATTACAGCCAAGTAATGCCTAACCACAACTCCTGCTCCTACCATGCCATGCTCTAGGTGACAAATTTACGCTTACATGCCTGCAAATTGTTCTAAAATTGGAATTTTGTATTTTTGTGAAATTACTTTGGATCTTTCTAGGCTTTCTAATATTTTTGAAAACCTTTTTAGGAATTTTTCTCCACAAAGAAATACTTTTGTTTATGAACTAGCTGTTAAGAATTTCAGTATGTTGCTGCTTCACCCTTGGTGGGTTGCATAACTGCACCATTAGGTGATAATGCACTGGACATACAAACATACAATCAATCTAAAATCACAAAGGCACCAACTTGGCACGTATCAATCAATACCTAAGCATTCCCATAGACGCCTAATTTGTGACTTCCACTAAGAGTTTAACTCATCCTCCTAAATAAGCTAGTGCACTATATCATACCCCGTAGTTCTTTTTTAGCTACATCTGTAACTTATTGTTACCCTTTGAGCTTTATGCCTAGATGTACACTAGAATAAAGTTTGATTCCTATTACAAATGATCATGTACAAAAGGAATTCCCCTCCCCCGGAAAAAAAGAATTTCAAACTTATTTTAGCATAAATGCTTTTCTGTAAGTCCCCTGGAAAACCTTCACTCAAAGGGCCTATTGAAATTTGATTCTATATCACATAAGCAATAGTAGCGATATTACTTTCAAACAATTGTCTATGCCTAAGGCTAATATTGATGAATGTTATATTTGCATAGGATTTCATAAGTGTTTGGGAGTCATTTTATGGGATTAATATGCTTAATTATATGATCTATGGTCCTATTTCTTTTATTGTGCTTGGTTTTGCTTCTTTGAGAGGTGTTTGTAGATTTCAATCTTGTGAACCCAAAACATGTTGGTAGAACAAGGATTTTGAGCCTTCTGGAACAAAAAAATAACAAAAGATGTCTAAAGACACCCAACATGGATAAACCGCAGCCAGAACCATGGTCTAGGAGGATCTAGGAGAAGCAGGTGGAGGAAAAAAGAGTGGACAACAAGACTAACAGCCATCATAAATTGCCCATGATAGGGCCCATGGTCCGCCGTAGGCCCAACGGTAAGGCCGTGGTGGTCCCTCTTCCCTGAGTTAGCTTGATTTCTTCGTAGCTTTTCGTGCTCCAAGCATTTTAGGACATTTATAGCCTTTGTTTCCACAATAAAAGTTGGTTTTTCCTGCTTTGTTAGCATCCCATTCCATCATCTATCATCATCTTCCATCTAAAAATCACCATTAGAAGAGAGTTAAAAAAGAAAGGAGCAAAGATTAAGTAACCATTGATCGTCATCCGAGGCACTTAAATAAGCTTTTCTTTCCTTCTCTTTCATTTAACTTATCTTTAGTTTAAATTAAGAACCTAGAGATGTTTGCTTTGTTAATTTCAATAATGGTGAGTAGATTCCTTAATCTAGGGGTTGCAAGCCTGAACCAATGTTGTTGATCTTGCCAGTTTCATCTTTGTGCACTTTGAATCCTTGCTTTGTTATTTCATTCTAGTCCTTCAATTTTGATTGCCATTATGAGGTTTTTGGTCAACGTTTTGCATGTATTTTAGATGCTAGATCAATGTACTGAAACATCAAGATTAGCATCACAAAACTTAGACTTGACTTAGTGTAATAATCACTTAAGAAAGTGTTATGAGTTGAGGGGTATTGAGATCATTATGTTCTTAAAATTGATTCAATTAAGACCTAATCGAAATTGGTAATTAATTTAATTAAGTTAATTCAACCCATTTTGAAAGAAAGTTGTGAATTCTCTAACGTTATCGACTATTGAAATCAATCGGCATGTAGAAAAGTGCTTGTTACACTAGTAGATTGACACATCATTAGGTGATGTTTCCTATAGACATTTTTAGCCATTGAATTTATCCCTAGTTATTTAACAATTGTTAGATAAAACCAAATCAAGTTTTTGATTCCACTTAGCAAACTTTCAAAGAAAAACTAAGTAACTCAATCCAGCCTTTGAGGGGATGCCCATGATCTATATTACAATGCCTGTGCACTTGCTGTAGCGATCACGTTTTTGGCACCATTGTTGGGGACTAGATTTGGATATTAAGCTGGCCTTATAGTGTTTGATTATGCATTTTTCTTTTGTTTTCTTTTGTTTTCCCCATTTTACTCTGTTTTGTGCGTTGTGGTTTTGTGTAGGTTGCTTCCTTTTTATGCACGAGTGCCTCGGTGTTGGGGCACTCTCTAAGTTTGACCCTGAGATGGAGTGAAGATTTCATAGACTAAAGAAGCAATGAAAGTTAGAAGACGAGCAAGAAGCAGCCAACACCATACCTAGGATGGTAGGTGAACGCGAGCAAAGGAGGACCCTTTGGGATTATGTCACCCTCAAAGTTCACGACATCACCCTAAGCACTACTGGGCCGCCTGTGAATACTAATAATTTTGAGCTCAAGCCCATCCTTATTTCAATGGTGCAATAATCATAATTGGGTGCGTGGCAACCCCATGGAGGATACTAATTTGCACCTTTTGATTTTCCTAGAGGTGTGTGATACCTTGAAGATCAATGCTGCCTCTGGTGATGCTATCTGCCTCCATTTGTTTCACTTCTCTCTTAGGGACAAAGCGAGGGCATGCTTCACTCTTTGCCCTCGGGTTCTATAACCACTTAGGATGAGCTCACTAAGGCCTTTCTTTTTAAGTTTTTTCCCTCTTAGTAAGACCACGAGCTTCAGGAATCAAATTACATTATTGCCTCAATAGGAGGATGAGTCACTATATGAAGCATGGGAGCACTTCAAAGACCTTTTAAGCTTGTGCCCATATTATGGTCTTTAAAATCGATGATTGTGCAAGCGAACTGAAATGTTGTCACCCAAACCATGAGGTCTATGATTAATACAGTGGTAAGAGGCACATTGATAGAAAGACGGAGGAGGAAGCATACAACCTCATTGAGATGACACTGAACAATTACTAATGGTCTAATGAGAGGACTCCTTCCAAAGATTGGCAGAGGTAAATTTGATGTTGATGCTTTAAATTTTCTTGCCACTAAAATGAATGCCATGACTCAGAGGCTAGATCATTTAAATGTTAATGCAATGAATGCATGTGCCCAGTCCCCTCCTTGTGATAGTTATGCATCGTTTGACCATGTAGCTTTGGGTTGTCATGTTAGTAGTCCTTTTGTCCAATCCTCTAGTGACCAAGTTGCATATGTCAATAACTTCCAACCCAGGCTAAATTATGACTCATATTCTAACACCTTCATTCATAGCTGGAAGAACAATCCCAACTTGCCGTATAGGAGTCTCTCCCTTTTTTTCTAAGCCAATGCTGGGCCCTCACCTCCCAATTTTCAAATACCTAACTTCTCTCCAGAAGTCCCATAAAATTCCAATTTAAAGGTCCTAATAGAGAGCATGCCGTTGGCATAATAGAAGCAAGATGAGGATATTAAGTAACTACCCTCTAAGGTTGATATGTTTCAGTTGTGTTTCTGTTTTTGTTTTTGTTTTAGATTGAGTTTATTTCTATTTTCGTTTTTGTGTGTCAACAAGAAAAGAATATTAAAAAAATGCTCTTCTTTTGTGTTTGTGTTCATTTTATATTTTGTGTGATGTTTGAGTATATTTGGTCTTTCTTCTATTTTGGTAGCATAGTTTTATTTTTATTAGTTTATTTTGTTTTGTTCACTTAATTATTTGAGTTTTTTGTTTTTGTTTTAGTCATTAGTTTGAAAATAGTATCCTAGATGCATTTTCTTTCCTAAAAAGAAAACTAAAAAAAAATTAAGAACTTAAAAATCCAAAAAAGGGGGGAAAAAAATACTAGATTCAAGAATGCCAAATTTTAATTTCCCACAATATGAGCATGAACATTTCTGGAGCTATTTATCGCGACTTAATGATTATCGTGCTCAATTGAATCTAAATTTTCAAAAATGGAAAATTTGTGAGGCCATTGCTGTGGGTCTAAATTCTAAATCTTGAGGTTATATTGAGTCCATTTTTCTTGGAAGTGTATTAGGATTATTATCTAAAACTCAAGATGAGGTATGGGATTTCTTTGAAAAATTAGCTTGGGATACTTATGAGTTTGAACAAGCTAAAAATAATTTTGGATACCCAACTTCTGATGAGTCTGTTTTTCTTGTTAATTCTTTCCCCCATGATCATTTTATAAACTCATATGACCCATCTTCTTTTTATACGTCTCCTGTGTTATGCGAATATTGTGACTCTTATGATCATGATACTTATAACTATCCATACCGTACTTATGTTGATGCTACCTGTGCAAGTATGGAAAAGAAGATAAATGAATTGACTGATAAGATGATAGAGAATATGAAAGTGAGAATTGCTGAATATTCTCAATGTTTTAATCAAGTTGGGAGAATTGTAATGAGCCTCACTCTAGTTTAGGATCTCCTAAACCTGAAGTTAGTCTTTGTGATGATTTTGAACCCTTTTATTCTGCTAGGCCTAACTTGAATGAAGAGATGCCTTTGCCTAGTCTAGATCAAGAGAGTGACTTCCCTTTGTCTTTATCCCCTGCCTTGCACCTGAATTTAGCTCACCTATAGACGTCAGTGAGGATGTCCTAGTTTCTGCCGACCCACCCACCACTTTAAATGATTCTTTTGACTTTGACGAGGGTGATGAATGTGGGAACCCTAGTGAGTTAGATTTGAGCGTCACAACTGACTTTGAGCACCATGTTAGATGAGTCAGATGATACTATTTCACAGGAGTCATGTGAGGAGGAAGCTACACCCACTAGATTAGAATTTAGTGATGATATTCTTTCTATAGAATATGTATCTTTTTCATGTGGGTTTGATGTCAATGTGGGTTTGGATGTAAATCTGTGTGCTGAATACGAATCTTTTTCTTTTGACCCCATCCACCCTGACTTTCTTTTTGAATCTCACAAGTCTGAATCTGTTGAGTCCGAGGCTATTGTCGCTGAACATCTTGATTTAGACCAGACCCTTACGCATATTGACCTTAAAGGACTTATGGATTTAGGACTCACTAATTTGCCTAGACCATTCATTCGTGATGATATACTTTCTAGACTAATGACCTACTTGCTGGCTACTTACGTCTATCTATTTTCTGATTGGGCCTAACAGTTTGACAAATTGAAGAGGGCCCTCACTTGTGCTACGTTGTTGTGGTGGATGTACTCTATTTGGTGCCAACTCTTACATGTTCATTGCCTTAATTTTATTGGTAGTTGGTTTTCTGTGTTTGACAAGCTGCTTCGTGCTTTATTAAGATTTGATTTAAGTAGCGATGTTTCATTTGATATGGAGTAGCTGATGCTCTATATGCCTCTATTTGAGCGCATTTCTGGAGGCTATAGCTTAGGTGTAATTCCGCACCTGACCTAGTATAAACGTTTCTCTTTATCTTCTCTTTTTAATTTTGTTTTCTTTTGTATATATTTGTGGCTGTCTTTTATTTTTGTTTTGTTTTTGAGTTTAGAGTCTTGTCCTTTTTGTTTTTGAGTCATGTTTTTTTAATTTTTGTATATTTCATCTCTTTTTTGTTTTTATTTTTGTGTTTTATGCTTCTTCCGCTCCCAATGAGGATATTGTGAGCTTTAGGGGTGGGGGTGGGGGAAATTTGAAAAAAAAAATTGAAAAAGGTTTGGAAAATCTTTAAAAAAAATAAAAATTTGAAAAATTTTGAAAAATTTTAAAAATCCAAAAAGTTTCTGTTTTGTTTTTGGGGAAGCTATTCTAATCAGCTTAAATTCTCTGTCCTTTGACTATTAACGTGTATGTAAGCATGATGTGCATGATAGGTCTCCGTCCTTAATGTGTCATTCTATGCCCTAATTATAGCCCCAATATTTCATTATCGTTGTGTGAACTAATCCCTATTTATTTTATCCTCATTGTCTTAAGGTCTTAGTTTTCCATGATCAGCTCTCCCACTTGTTTTTAACACAATTGCGTTGGTTTTTATTTGCGTTCCCCAAAAAAAAGGAAGGAACTAAAAAAATGAAAAAAATGAAAATGAAATGAAAAGAAAAAGAAAAGGAAATAAAATTTGGAATGACAAGTATCCCTTTGAGGCATGCGCTACTGGGCGTTACTCTTTGAGGCATGTGCTATCGGATGTTACCCTTTGAGGCAATACTGCTATTGAAAAAGCTTGCTTCCTATGTTAATAAGTCAATAATGTAATTTGTGTCAGTCAACTCGGATTGAATTTGATACTGGTAAGTTTAAACCCTAGGATGATGATACACATGCACACAAGCACTGGGATGGATTTCAAAGCCTTGATGAACAGTGGGGTGAAATGTCAGTGCTTTGATGTCATTCATGGGGTAGAGAGCCTTGATGAGTGCATTTTGTTTATATGCAGGCCAATATCTTTGCTACATGGGTAATTTAGTGAATTAGAATGTGTATATATCTTTCCCCAATTTTGTACATATTAATTTTTGAAAACAAAACCGGAAAAAAAAAAGTTTTTTAAGTTTCTATTTATATTTTCTTTTATAGATTTTGTGGGTACATCTTCTGCAAACCCTCACGAGACCTTACTCGTCCACTAGGGGTAACCTAGGGGTTTAAAGATCTTGTTGTGCATGCTAAGTGCAACTGTGATTCCTACGAAAGTGAGTTAGCATTTTATTTTCTTTTGCTAAGATTTTTAGTTTTGTTTTACTCGAGGATGAGCAAAACTTAGGTGTGGGGCTATTTGTTCAACCAGAAATTGTGATATCCTATCCAATTTTACTGTATAATTATTGCTCGAAATAAATAATTAAATTTAAATTTTAATGTGTCTTTGTTTATTTTGTAGGAATTTGAGAAGTTTGAAGATTGAATGAATATTTTGGGGAAAAAAAAGAATTGAACAAATAGAGTTTAGATCAGATGAGAAAGCATAAAGAAGAAACCAGCAGAACAATTTAGTCCAGCTCTCCTAAGCCCAAGCAGAGGCCCAAACGGTCAATCCGCTACCCATTCTCTCTCTTCCCTCTCCTCTCCCTAGCTCCGTGGGTTGGGCTCATCAATTTGCCCGTCCTTCCTGAGGCCCAGACTGAAGCCCGCCAGCCTGCTCTAGCATCTCTTCACTTAACAATCACGCCCCTTGCACGTGATTCCCAGCCCCCCATCTCCTCCCCTTCTTCTTCTTCGTTTTCTTTGTGCAGCCCCAGAACCCGAAACAGAGGCAGCCGTACCCCTCTATCTTCTTCCGCCATAATCACACATCCCTTCGTCTTCTCCAAGCGTTGTGCCATGGCATCCCTTTCTCTCCTCATTCGCTCCACCATTATTCACTATCATCAATGGGCAGTTTTCAAGCATTTGAAGGGGTTGAAGTTAACATTTTTGGGTGAGCTTTTATGAAGGCTTCAATGGTAGCGATGAAGAGGAGGGTAGCTTGAATTTCCAGATCAAAAATTGCTTTTTTTTCGTTCGTTTGAACTTTTAATAATTAGGCTTTAGTTTTTTTTTCCCTTTTCCCTCTATTTCTTTCATTCCCAAAATCAAGAACTTCAAATTGTCAATTTGGATTGTAATTCAAGTTGCAAGGAGACGAGTCATCGAGATTTGAATCGATTTTCTTTGGGCCGTGCTTTCGATTGCTCTGCTGGGTTCATTCGTTCTCTTTCCTCTCTTTTGTTTTTTTCAAGATTTATGAAATAATTACGACTAAGTGTTGGTGGAGTCAAATTATTTACAGTTTGGTTCTTCAATCATATTTTGGTTCATTGTCTTGGTAAGTTAGGGCCCCCCATTCCATGAATTAATATTGTCTACTAGTTTAGCAATTGCTAGAATAACTTGACCTTGGTATTGGATAATTTTAGCATTTAGTTTTAATTTGGTAATCTAATATTATAACCCATCCCTGAGGATCGACACCTTTAAGTATTACAACGTTAAACCGTATACTTGCGGGGAATCACAACACCATCAAGAGGCCAGTTACAATCAAAGCAACACAATCTAACTCCTAAACATCACAAAAGCATATAAACAGAACACGAACTTAAATACATAAAATAACAGAGAAAGAGGAGAGAAAACTTATGCTTGATTGAATTAAAGATCGAATCCACAAGCTTGAATCAAAAAATAATCATCTAATCCAACCTAATTACACTACTTTATTCAGCCCCTAATGGGGTTTGGGAGTGTGAGGAGAAACCCTAAATTGCCCCTCAAGAATCCAGAGAAGAGGCCCCCTTGTAAAGAAGCCCAAGGCGGCTTTTATCGTAAGCATTGGAGGTGGCACGGAGTGCCCATGCCAGGTCTCTGGCATGACCTACCGAAATTTTGGTGTGGCACAGCCATGCCACCTAACACAGAGTACCCATGCCATATCTCTGGCCATGCCCTTGGAACTTCACGCGACCTCTTCTTTATCTTGAAGGTCATCCCCATTGCCTTCCTTTCTACCAGCATCAGCAGATATCTCGTTTTCTCAATGAAAACTCTTGAAAATACGAAAAACCACTTTATAAGCAAAATATGACTGAAGGAGGTCAACTTAGCCCCTTTCTCATCTAAAATCAACATGAAAACTATGAGAAAAATGGATTAAAAGGGGTCTAAAATGAGGTAAAATAGAGGTTCATCATGAACTTAACACTAAGTGCCGAAACCAAGAATCTCCATACGAGGTTGAACCACCCCTTTCGCACCACGAACTCCTAAGACTCCTACGACCACCCTACAAGAAACAAATGTTACAATGCCTCAATGTAAGTCTCTAAGACCGTTAACGCCATTGTTAACTCATCGGTAGCTAGATCCTTACAATTTGGACAAACCCCAAGGCATACCTTTGATCCTAGGTTTTGAATGAGGGTTGTACTCATGTATATGTAACACCCCTAAGCCCCTAGGGTCAGGAGCGTTATGTTATCTTACTTCTTACGTAATTGGTGGGATGAAACGGACAAAGTTTTGCCTATGAGCTGATCATTTCCCAAGCTAAAAGCCTTACAACAAATCCCTGTATGGAATGGAAACATATAAGTCTTCTAGAACAAGCTCAACAGCTACACACCGGAGTCCACAACTCTGCGGGACACTCGCCCAAAGCACATTAACCATAAAGTTCATTAATAGAGAAGAAAATCAAATATACAACTCAACGGTTTACACAACCGGAGTACTGGGGTTTACATCCCAAAACATAGCTAATTTCAACTAAAGACATCTAACTAATCAGATGGTTGGCTCACATAGCCATACAGAGCGACTCATAAACAATATGCATTATATGAGCTAAAAAACTTAGTTTACGACATTCACAAACTAGGAATACGTTACATTACATCGTTAAACACATGAACCTACTTCTATATGACACACATAACTCTTTTTCAAGCGGGGGTAATCTCCAGCTCAACATAAGTAGCTTAACTTCCACTTGTCATAACAAAAGCCTGGGGAAAAAGGGGGAAGAGTAATGGGGTGAGCAACCACACACTCAATGAGAATTCCCCTATTCCTTAAAACCCAAAATAGTTGTAAGTAATAATACTAATAATAGCCATATATCACGCATTCATACTTTACTATCATATTAGGCAATCATAGTTCCCAAGGAAAGATCACCCTCCTTAACTATCATTCCAACCACTCAACTCCATTCTAGGCCCTCAATGACCAAACTTCCCTGCTAGTAGGCATTTAGGGATATAAACAAGTATGCAACATGGACTGGATACAAAGGCCTTCAAACTCACTTTTGAAAACATAGTGACTCTCGATAAATACCAAAAATGGTTTATAATCCACATAAACTTCTTTAAAGCTTATAATTCTTTCTAAAAGTACTCAAAACATCTAAACTGGTAAGAAAGACTTGGCAAGAAACATTCTTTCATGGAATGTGTACATTGAAAAGCTTGAATGTACGATGCATTACTAAAATGTAACTATGCTTCATTTGGAATTTCATTCAAACCATATTTAGAACACATTCATAAAATAAATACAGGTTACGTACATTAGAAAGCTTTCTTCTTTTTTTAAAAATGCTTTGCTTAGCCTCTTGAGGCTCATGTTACTTTAAAAGAACTTTTTTTCTTTCCTGAACTGCTTAGAATGGCAAAATCCAAATGTCCTTTTTATCAGGAACTTACTTATAATGTAAAAACATCTTATTGTGCTGGCTAGGGAGGTCAACACCGCCCTTAAGTGAGATCGTCACTCTTAATCTACGTTATCCCCGGGGTATACGTACTTAATTTTTGGCCAAAACGTGTCTCAGCAGATAAACTCAAACTTCGATATTGTCCTATGTAGGGCAACAGCTCACGCTAGGATAATCAGATCCTGAGTCCAATCCTCCTCAAGGTTTTCTTATGCGTCACACATCATAACTTATTTGGGGAACAGCTCACACCAAGATAATTCATATCTTGAGTCCAGTTCCCAGGAACAGCTCACAACAAGGTAATTCATATCCTGAGTCAAGTTCCTAACATTTCTTTGGGAGGAAATAGCTCATGCCATCTTCGCGCCCAGTTTCTAGGAACAGCTCACACCAAGATAATTTATATCTTGAGTCCAATTCCTAACCCTGGCCAATTGCCTAGCACTTTCTTAGCCTTTAAAAATGTATTTCATTTCTCTTTTTCAAATGCTTACTTTGCTGAAAACTTACTTTTTAACAAAACGACTATAATCTTTCTAAATGCTTATAGCCCATTTTGTTTTTAATTTAGAAACTTCTTATAACCGTACTAACTCGTAAAACGACTTTACTTTTAACTTTAAAAGCTTCTTATAAACGTAATACGCTTACTAATTTGTAAGGTGACTTTGTTTCTAGCTTAAAAGCTTTGTATAAACGTAATTAGTTTGCTAAATTGTAAAATGATTTCGTTTTCAACTTAAAAGCTTCTTAATAAGGTAATACGTTTGTTAGTTTGTAAAACGACTTAGTTTTAAACTTACAAGCTTCTTATAAACGAAATAAGATTCGTTAACACATAAATCGGCTTCGTAAATAACTTAAAGGCTTCTTATAAACGTAAAATGTTTACTAAGTCATAAAACGACTTAGTTTCTAATTTAAATGCTTCGTATAAATGTAATAGGGTTGTTAAATCGTAAAACGACTTTGTTTTCAACTTAGAAGTTTCGTATAGACGTATTAAGTTTACTAAATTGTAAAATGATTCGTTTTCAACTTAGAAGCTGCATATAAATGTAATAAGGTTGCTAAATCATAAAACGACTTCGTTTTCAGCTTAAAAACTTCTTATAAATGTAAAACGATTGCTAACTCATAAGGCGACTTCACTTTTTAGCTAAAAAGCTTCTTTTAAATGTAATACGTTTGCTAAATCGTAGATCGAAACTGGTTTGAGACATAACGTGCTTAGTTAATGTTTAATTCAAACTAAGTTCGAAATCGAAACCCATTTGAGACTTAAATACTTAGTTAGCAATAAATGCAAGCTAGTTTCGTTTGAAAATTCCTTTTCAACTTGAAAAGAGGTGCTTAAGCAAATTAAGACCTTCGATTGCTTTCAAGCTCATTATTATTCAAAACTTAACTCAAAATAATTAGTTAGCGTGTAATTCAAATTAGATTCGAAATAAAAACTTCAGTTGTCATTCTATAGCTCATTTCAATTCCTTTTAAACTCAAGAAGGGGGTACAAATAAACTAAAGGCTTAAAACGCTCCCAAGCTTTCTACTATTCAAAAGCATAAAGCACTTGGCTCATTTATGAGGCAAACATCTCTTCATAAACTTTCTATGTAAATGCTTCTTGAAACAAAACGGTTTTACTAGCTCTTAACTCGAAATTTCATAGAGATTCAAGTAAGCAAATAGCATACAAATCAGCTAAACACACAATTAGCACCTTAAGATGCTCTTTTTCAGGTTGTCTAAATTCTTTTAAATGCAAGGAGAAGTCATACACTAACCGATGCCTTAAAACATTTTTGAACTCACTTTTAGTTTACTTTTAAACTTCCTAAACCTATCAACTATTCAGTCGAGTCACTAATTGAGCAGTTCGACGGTTTAGGACCTTTTTACACTTTAAACGTCCTAACACGTGAACAAACAACTGACAAACATAAAGATATTTACAAACGTCTAAAATGAACTTTCTAAATGACCTTTTCTTTTCAAAGACGTCTAAAGTTTCAGGAATCAATCACATAACATCACATAGCATATTGGGGAAAAAGGATTCATATATAGCACATTCATACACTTCATATCCCAACTCATTAAGCCACACATGGCCTCGCAATCCACATGGTTGCGGCAATTCACAACCCTATCTCCCTTCTCACACAGCACCAACCACAAGAACCTCAAACCACTCAATAGTTCCACCTCAAAGCATCCAACTACCAAACTTGGTTCAATATTAACATGTACAAACCAACAATACATAAAACGATCGTACATAGGTATAATATTCAAGCTTAATAGCCAACTTAAGATTTAATATGCTAAACTGATGCAAATAGAAACTTCAAGCGATATTTACCTTCTTGTTCACAAACCAATATATGTAGGCATAATATTTCCTTTGTAATTACCAAGAATAAACCATTAACATGCTCAAACTGACTTAGCCATAAGGTTTAGACATTATTTACTTTACACCACAATTACTTCACCCGTTCAACTAGCACCCCTAAGCATTAAATAGTCCTTCAGAAGCAACAACTGATGCCATAACAGCCAACTATCAGTATTCTATTTACTTTCGAATCCTTAATTTAATCGGTTTGTTCAAACATGCGTTTACTCAATAAGTGATTCACCAAAATCAATACCATACTTATAATTTCTTAATATCGATTCTAACTTCCCCAAATTGATTTCTAAACTTAGAATTATCATGCGTCAACTAAACTTAGCTAAAATCGTTGGAAATTAATAGTAATTTAGGAGGAAAGGGACCCTCACCTCGATTCCAAGCTGGATGATCGTTCGAAGCTGCTAGGCTCGAGTTTAGGTGTTCGAACAACACCAACCCCTCAGCTTCTGCTCCCCATACACGAACAGAGCCCTAACTATGCCCAAATCATGCAAATCAAACCCCAATTTTGACCCAAAACCTCACTCACAGACTTGAATTTAAGATAGATGCCTGAAGCTGTGAATTTTACTCCTAAATTAAAGAAGATTGAAGCCACTAGAAGCTAGATTGCATGGCCAAGCTCAAGGCATGCGTTCGTGCTTCAAACCGTTGCCCAATTCCACTAAAAACGTGGCGACATCCTTCAAATTTTGCCCAGATTTTACAACGGTGGGCTTGTATGATGTTGGGGAGGTGAAATTTGAGGATTTTCGAGCAGAGGGAGGCAAAAATTTTGTGGGATTCTGGTGCTTGAGGTCGTGGGTGTGGAGAGGAGAAGAAGGAGATGTAGAAGTAGAGAGAAAAAGGTGAGTTCCTAGGGGGGTCACGTGAGGAGAAAGAAGTAGAGGGGGGGTATCGTATAATTTACCAAAATGCCCCTCCCTCACTTTAATTTTTTTGTTCCAAGCTGATTCATATTCGATACTGCTAGTCTAATTCGTAACCCGAATTCTAAACCCAAATCAATAATATAATCCTTCATCAACTATTCGTTCCCAAACCTATCTAGGTTCGATTTAATAACATCGAACTGCTTCTAAGGTTGACAACCTAATTGTATTCGGGTTCCTAATCGATTTAGTACTCATTAATAACCGTTAATAATACTTATTAAAAATCATCGAAAGATTTTCAAAACTAATAATAATAATAATAATAAGTGACAATAACATCCTTTTTAATAAAATTAACGTTCACATAGGCACTTAGAAAATAATTTTCATTTATATCGCTAATAAAATACGGTTTTTATAACGTAAAAAGGCGTGACGAACAGCTTAGCAGAAAATAAGGTAAGCGGGCCTTGCACTGTCCCCCCCTTAAAAGAATTTTGTCCTCGAAATTACTTAGTTGGAGGAAATAAATGGGGTACTTCACCCGCATTGCTTTCACAATCCACGCCACTTTGTGCTTAGTTATTCATTCTGCCTTCACCATAGCATCCCATCCTTGGATTCCTACTTGAACCAAATCATCAGGGAGCGCTCTTCCTTGCACTATAACAACTTGATATCAACAAGTATGATTGGTATAGCAAATAATCTTTAAGGAAGAGATCATGAAATGTTGCATATACATCTCATAAGGTTTACTAACAAGTTCCTTTGTAATTCAAGAATGACAGGCGGGCGAGCAGTACTAGAATGACGGAGTGGGGGCATAAAGTTGGTTGTCAAGAGAATACCTGACCTTGTATTGGCAGGTTCCCAAGTCTCTTTTCCCTTCTAGCTAAGCGTCCGACTGCTAGTTTGTGGCTTCTGGTTGCTTTTACTGTCCCCTGAGGGAGTGCCAATGATCTGGCAATCTCATTGTGCCACTGGCTTGATTCCCATTCTGGATCTCTGAGTGTGACCCCGACTATTCCATGTGACCCTTGGGCAATTAGTGGTTTTGTGACCCATATCACCACATTCAAAACATGAGCCCGTAAAGCTTCTGCATGCGCTAGGGTGCTGACGTCCGCACTGGCCACAGGTTTTCCTTGGTTTACATTAGACGGCTTGCTTTTCCTTATCCTATTTTATCTCAGATTTAAACTGTTTAAAGTTTCTGCTTCCTTAGGAATTGGATTCTCCAGGGCCAATTTCCCTCTTTGCTCGGATTTTTATTTGTTTTCAATCTTGGTCTCATTTATGACGTGGGCTACCTTCACAGCCCTCTGGTACATTTCTTGAAAGTTGGTATATGTGTATCCTACTATTATCTGCTTTATTCCTCCTTTTAATCCCTATTCAAGTGGTCCATTCTCATTTCTTCGGTGGCCACCTGATTTGAAGTAAATCGGCTCAGCTCATTGAACTTCACCGCATATTCCATCACGCTCATTTCTCCTTGTTTCAAGCATAAAACCTCCCGTTCTTTAACCCTTCTTACGTCTCGAGGATAATATTGAGCATCCATTAAGGCTTTCAGTTGGTTCCAGGTTAAAACCGATTCAGCTACCTTAGGTTTCGCTGTTCTCCACCAAAATTCAGCTTCTTTTTCAAATTGGTAAGCAGCTAGGTGCACCTTGAACTTCTCATGGCACTCCATGATCTCAAATAAGTTTTCCATTCTCCGAAGCCACTCCTTATATACCATTGGGTCAGTTCCACCTTCAAACTTGGGAGGTTGAAGCTTATTAAATTGACATATCATCTCCATGGTAGTTGGTTCTGGTATGAGTTCGTGTCGAGGAGGCATCTGTCATATAATTACACAAGGAATCACTTAGTTCTAATTTCAACTAGGATGAACTTCCTAAGTTAATAAAATGATTTGCAAATGGCGAGAGTTGTTATGAATAACCCCAAGCCTAGTTCAGTTCAACCTTCATATAGTCATACGCGCATATCACATCTTATCCAAAGGAAATACACGTGCATGCTTACACAAACTAGTGAGTCTATAACGCTTGGTCAGCACCAACTACACTAATTTCGTTGAACACTGATAGCGTGACTTAGGAGTCACGGGAGATCTCATCATCCTAGCGGCTCATAATTTAAGGAAAATAAACTAAAAGGGTTTACATTCCAACATACGGCTCACATTTATCCGATTGGCTTAAGCGGATCACACAAAAGTCAATCAATCAAGTCAACCGGCACATTAGGAACATATTTGCATCAATGGTGCACCCCTACGTCACTTCAAGGTGGGGGGAAAGCTACTTGACTCTTATACTAACACATAATTTTCCCCTCTTAGTCAAGCGACTTACTCGAGCCACACATAAGCCACAAATGTCCATACTATAAGGCACACTTGCACACAAAGGAGGCATATGTCAGATAATCACAAAGTATTCCTAGACGACTAGATGAAATGCAAGACTCAGGTCGCGGCCTATGGTCGTAGGACCTTTGCTCTGATACCATCAATGTAACACCCCCAGCCCCTAGGGTCAGAAGCGTTACGTTTTCTTACTTCTTACTTAATTGGTGGGATGAAATGGACAGAGTTTCGCCTATAAACTGATCATTTCCTAGGCTAAAAGCCTTACAACAAACCCCCGCATGGAATGGAAACATATAAGACTTCTAGAACAAGCTCAACGGCTACACGCCGGAGTTCACAGCTCTACGGGACACTCGCCCGGAGCACACCAACCATAAAGTTCATTAAGAGAGAAGAAAATCAAATATACAACTCAACGGTTTACACAACCGGAGTACTGGGGTTTACATCCCAAAACACAGCTAGTTTCAACTAAAGACATCTAACCAATCAGATGGTTGGCTCACATGACCATACAGAGCGACTCATAAACAGTATGCATTATATGAGCTAGAAAACTTAGTTTACAACATTTATAAACTAGGAATATGTTACATTACATCGTTAAACACATGAACCTACTTATATATGTCACACATAACTCTTTTTCAAGCGGGGCTAATCTCCAGCTCAGTGTAAGTAGCTTGACTTCCACCTGTTATAATAGAAGCCTGGGGAAAAAGGGGGAAGAGTAATGGGGTGAGCAACCACACGCTCAATGAGAATTCCCCTATTCCTTAAAACCCAAAATAGTTGCAAGCAATAATACTAATAATAGCTACATATCACGCATTCATACTTTACTATCATATTAGGCAATCATAGTTCTCAAGAATACATCATTCCAACCACTCAACTCCATTCTAGGCCCTCAATGATCAAACTTCCCTACTAGCAGGCATTCAGGTATATAAACAAGTATGCAAGAAGGACTAGATACAAAGGCCTTCAAACTCACTTTTGAAAACATAGTGACTCTCGATAAGTGCCAAGAATGGTTTATAATCTACATAAACTCCTTTAAAGCTTATAATTCTTTCTAAAAATGCTCAAAACATCTAATATGGTAAGAAAGACTTGGCAAGAAATGTTCTTTCATGGAATATGTGCATTGAAAAGCTTGAATGTACGATGCGTTACTAAGATGTAACTATACTTCATTTGGAATTTCATCCAAACTATATTCAGAACACATTCATAAAATACATATAGGTTACGTGCATTAGAAAGCTTTCTTCTTTTCATAAAAATGCTTTGCTTGGCCTCTTGAGGCTCGTGTTACTTTAAAAGAACTTCCTTTCTTTCTTGAACTGCTTAGAATGGAAAAAGGCAAACTTCCTTTTTATCGGGAACTTACTTATAACATAAAAACATCTTATTGTTCTGGCTAGGGAGGTCAACACCGCCCTTAAGTGAGATCGTCACTCTTAATCTACGTTATCCCCGGGGTATACGTACTTAACTTTTGGCCAAAACGCGTCTCAGCATATAAACTCAAACTTCGATATTGTCCTATGTAGGGCAATAGCTCACACTAGGATAATCAGATCCTGAGTCCAGTCCTCCTCAAGGTTTTCTTATGCGTCACACATCATAACTTATTTGGGGAACAGCTCACACCAAGATAATTCATATCTTGAGTCCAATTCCCAGGAACAGCTCACAACAAGATAATTCATATCCTGAGTCAAGTTCCTAACATTTCTTTAGGAGGAAATAGCTCATGCCATCTTCGCGCCCAGTTTCCAGGAACAGCTCACACCAAGATAATTTATATCTTGAGTCCAGTTCCTAACCCTGGCCAATTGCCTAGCACTTTCTTAGCCTTTAAAAATGTATTTCATTTCTCTTTTTCAAATGCTTACTTTGCTGAAAACTTACTTTTTAACAAAACGACCATAATCTTTCTAAATGCTTATAGCCCATTTCGTTTTTAATTTAGAAACTTCTTATAAATGTACTAACTCGTAAAACGACTTCACTTTTAACTTAAAAGCTTCTTATAAACGTAGTACGTTTACTAATTCTTAAAATGACTTCGTTTCTAGCTTCAAAGCTTCGTATAAACGTACTTAGTTTGCTAAATCGTAAAACGATTTCGTTTTCAACTTAAAAGCTTCTTAATAATGTAATACGTTTGTTAGTTTGTAAAATGACTTAGTTTTAAACTGATAAGCTTCTTATAAACTAAATAAGATTTGTTAACATGTAAATCGGCTTTGTAAATAACTTAAAGGCTTCTTATAAATGTAAAATGTTTACTAAATCGTAAAACGACTTAGTTTCTAACTTAAATGCTTCGTATAAATGCAATAGGGTTGCTAAATTGTAAAATGACTTCGTTTTCAACTTAGCAGCTTTGTACAGACATATTAAGTTTACTAAATCATAAAACGATTTCGTTTTCAACTTAGAAGCTACATGTAAATGTAATAAGGTTGCTAAATCGTAAAATGACTTCATTTTTAGCTTAAAAACTTCTTATAAATGTTAAACGATTGCTAACTCATAAGGCGACTTCACTTTTTAGCTAAAAAGCTTCTTTTAAACGTAATACGTTTGCTAAATCAAAGATTGAAACTCGTTTGAGACATAACGTGCTTAGTTAACGTTTAATTCAAACTAGGCTCGAAATCGAAACCCATTTGAGACTTAAATACTTAGTTAGCAATAAATGCAAGCTAGATTCATTTGAAAATTCCTTATCAACTCGAAGAGAGGTGCTTAAACAAATTAAGACCTTCGATTGCTTTCAAGCTCATTATTATTCAAAACTTAACTTAAAATAATTAGTTAGCATGTAACTCAAATTAGATTCGAAATAAAAACTTCAGTTGTCTCATTTCAATTCCTTTTAAACTCAAGAAGGGTGTATAAATAAACTAAAGGCTTAAAACGCTCCTAAACTTGCTACTATTCAAAAATTTAAAGCACTTGGCTCATTTATGAGGCAAACATCTCTTCATAAACTTTCTATGTAAATGCTTCTTGAAACGTAACGGTTTTACTAGCTCTTAACTCGAAATTTCATAGAGACTCAAGTAAGCAAATAGCATACAAATCAGCTAAACACACAATTAGCACCTTAAGATACGCCTTTTCGGGTTGTCCAAATTCTTTAAAACGCAAGGAGAAGTCATACACTATCTGATGCCTTAAAACATTTTCGAACTCACTTTTAGTTTGCTTTTAAACTTTCTAAACCTATCAACTATTCACTCGAGTGACTAACTGAGCAGTTCGACGGTTTAGGACCTTTTTACACTTTAGACATCCTGACACGCGAATAAACAACTGATAAACATAAAAGTATTTTCAAATGTTTAAAACAAACTTTCTAAATGACCATTTCTTTTTAAAGACGTCTAAAGTTTCAGGAATCAATCACATAACGTCACATAGCATATTGGGGAAAAAGGTTTCACATATAGCACATTCATACGCTTCATATCACAACTCATTAAGCCACACATGGCCTCGCAATCGACACGATTGCGGTAATTCACAACCTTATCTCCCTCCTCACACAGCACCGACCACAAGAACCTCACGCCACTCAATAGTTCCACCTTAAACCGTCCAACTACCAAGCTCGGTTCAATATTGACATGCACAAACCAACAACACATAAAACAATCGTACATAGGTATAATATTCATACTTAATAGCCAACTTAAGATTTAACATGCTAACTGATGCAAATAGAAACTTCAAGCGATATTTACCTTCTTGTTCGCAAACCAATATATGTAGACATAGTACTTCCTTTGTAATTACCAAGAATAAACCATTAACATGCTCAAACTGACTTAACCATAACGTTTAGACATTATTCAGTTTGCACCACAATTACTTCAACCGTCCAACTAGCACCCTAGGCCTTAAATAGTCCTTCAAAACTGACAACTGATGCAACAACAGCCCACTATCAACATTCTATTTACTTTCGAATCCTCAATTTAATCGGTTTGTTCAAAGATGTGTTTACTCAACGACCGATTTACCAAAATCAATACCATACTTATAATTTCTCAATATCAATTCTAACTTCTCCAAATTAATTTCTAAACTTAGAATTATCATGCATCAACTAAACTTGGCTAAAATCGTTGGAAATTAATAGTAATTTAGGAGGAAAGGAACCCTCACTCGATTCCAAGCCGAACGATCGTTCGAAGCTACTAGGCTCGACTCTAGGTGTTTGAACAGCACCAACCCCTCAGCTCATGCTCACCACGTATGAATAGAACCCTAACCGTGCCCAAATCATGCAAATCGAACCCCAATTTTGAACCAAAACCTCACTCACTGACTTGAATTTGAGATAGATGCCTAAAGCTGTGAATTTTACTCCCAAATTAAAGAAGATGGAAGCCACTAGAAGCTAGATTGCATGGCCAAGCTCAGGGCATGCGTTCGTGCTTCAAACTGCCGCTCAATTCAACCAAAAACATGGTGACATCCTTCGAATTTTGCCAAGAGTTTGCAACGGTGGGCTTGTATGATGTTGGGGAGGTGAAATTTAAGGATTTTCGAGTAGAGGGAGGCAAAAATTTGGTGGGATTCTTGTGCTTGAGGTCATGGGTGTGGAGAGGAGAATAAGGAGATGTAGAAGTAGAGAGAAAAAGGTGAGTTCCTAGGGGGGTCGCGTGAGGAGGAAGAAGGAGAGGGGGGTATCGTGTAATTTACCAAAATGCCCCTCCCTCACTTTAATTTTTTTGGTCCCAAGCTGATTCATATTCGATATTACTAGTCTAATTTGTAGCCCGAATTCTAAACCCAAATCGATAATATAATCCTTTATCAACTATTCATTCCCAAACCTATCTAGGTTCGATTTAATAACATCGAACTGCTTCTAAGGTTGACAACCTAATCGTATTCGGGTTCCTAATCGATTTAGTATTCGTTAATAACCGTTAATAACGCTTATTAATAATCATCGAAAGATTTTCAAAACTAATAATTATATTAATAATAATAATCAGTGATAATAGCATCCTTTTTAATAAAATTAACGTTCATATAGGCACTTAGAAAATAATTTTCATCCATATCGCTAATAAAATACGGTGTTTATAATGTAAAAAGGCGTGACGAACTGCTTAACAGAAAATAAGATACGCGGGCCTTACAGCATACTCATCTAGATGTCCTTTTGTGAAACACTACCGTGAACCTATGTGTTTTGAAGCATGAGCATAACCTGATGTAAAATGTAAAGCTCACGAAAGCCCATATAGTTACTCAGGTTTGTTATGCACGATCATTCAGGTGTCTTGTGAATAATTTGTTTAGTAAATGCACTTCTTCGTATTTGCTTAACTTAAGTTTGGTTTGGCATGCGACTAAATTAGCCGAATGATTTAACTTATATAATACATAGCATGGTATGACCTCTGAGTCATTATTTGCAATCTGTGAATTCTTTAATCTCATGTTATAGCTGAATAACTGCATACACACGTATTTAAAGCATGATGAGGCAACAATAAGAATTTGCATTCGCATGTTCTTGCCCTTGTATTCTATGTTTAACCGGATGACATAAATGCTTAGAGTTGAATTCTTAACTCTAAACTTATCAAGGAAGTAATGTTAGACAATGAATAACATAGATCGTATAAGTCCCAGGATGTGACATGATTAAGTTACTTTATACTGTACTCTATACGATGGTAGTGTACTAAAGTGATGCTATGTGATGCCCTTATTTCTCTCGTGTGTTATAGGAGTCTCCAAGGTAACCATTTTGATCCTAAAAGTGGCTTGAACTCATGTTTTAGAATGAAACTACCTGTATATGGCCTTGAGATGTTATGACCCAATTGTCATACCTTTAGATGCCAATTCATAGCGACGCATACACATAGAGTTAATGACAATGCGCATAGTGTCTACATAATTGAGGGTCTGTGTTCACTTTACATAAGCTTAATATGGCTTCCACGCCAACTCATTTGCCGCTCTTATGTGCGATTGCCCTCGGCGCTTAAATAGAGTGAGTAAATGCTCAATGAGGATTGGTGAGGAGGAGAATAGACTCCATAAGCTTCTTTTAAGCGGGAAGAGTGTAATACTCGCATTTTATTTAAACTATCTAGCCTATTTCTTGATACCACAAATCGTATTTTATTATTTTAATTAAGTTAGATTAATATCGATGTTATTATTTTACAAAGAAAGAGAATTATTATTGTTATTATTGATTTTGAAATTTAATTCGTGCTAATTTATGCCATTAAATTGTGCCTGTGGTTTAATTTAGTTTTTTCGAATTCAATTAGAATGTTGATTATTAGAGTGTTTAGAACCGAGTCCAGACTGTGCACTAGTGATTTGGGGGCCGAGAACTAATGCTGACCAGTGATTGACCAAAAAAAATGGGGCGAATAAAAAGGGGGGGCCAAAGCCTCCTTTCTTCCTCACGCACACAACAAGGTTTTTATGGGTTCCTCGCAACCCCCTTCTTGACAGTCTAGACAAGAGAGAGGGGTGGACCAAGAGAGAGAGGGGAGCAACAAGAGAGAAGGGACGGTGACAATTAGGCGGCGATAGCCGTGCATCGCCGACAAGCAGAGAATGGCTGAGAGAGAGGGAGAGCAAGCAGGCAGTAGCATTCTGGGATGAGATCCACAACTAGGAGCAAGAGGGACTCAGGACTCAGATCACCTAAAAACGACCACACAACCCATTAGTCTGGTCCTTTAGGTTGGAATCGAGGTGGATTTTTCTCTTCCTCCTAATTATTAGTAATTTCATACGAATTTTAACGATTATAGGTAGTTCATGTTTAATTCTGAAACTATTATCAATAATTGAAGGATTTGAGGTGAAAATATGGTAAAATGGTGATGATTTTGATTTGGGGTTCATGTATGTTGAATTAACGCATAGTTTTGCTAATTGATCGATTTAGGGGATTGTAGAGTACACAGATTATGCTCTAATGTTGTTGCTAAAATCAGCTTAAGTATGTTTAAATTCTGCTTTAGTGATTACATATGAATGCTATGCTTGTGGATATTGGTTTATGAATTAAACAATTGAATTATTATGATACTGAACCAAGCTTCATAGTTAGATAGTTTGAGGTGGAACTAATAGGTAATTCGAGGTTTTTGCAGATGGTGCTATGTGAAGAGGGAGCCTGGTTTGATATTAATCACAATAGTGTGAATTGCGAAGTAATTGTGGTATTAGGTAGATTCTGCTAAAACTGTTCCTGTGAAGTGAAATGAACGTACTATTTGTGAACCCCTTATCTCTTTAATTGATAAAACGATGTTTCATGAATGAACTGTGAGTTTTAGAAGCCTATAAAAGTTCATTTAAAGCTTATTTTCATGATATCAAGATGTTTCTAAATGTTCATTAATTGCCTATTTCTATTGCTAAGACATTATTGCTTGAATGACCCTAAATCGTTGAACTACTCAGGTGAATGACTCAGTTGACTAGTTGATAGGTCTAGGGATTTAAAAAGTAAATGATTTATGAGCTTGAAAATGTTGTAAGGGTTTGGTTTGTATTATATTTCTTCCTTTTGCAGTTAAAAGATTGAAATGAACTTAAATAGGGCAACCAAAGAAATTTTATTACGAGGTCTAGTTTGAATTATATGCTAGCCAATTATTGAACTTTTTAATTGCAAGTCAGTAGACTCACCATGATCTTAAGAGGTTTTCTATGTTGAAAATGAAAGAACCATAAGCCATTAATGGGGTTATGGATTATTTTGCTAGGCAACTGTGGTTTGGCCTATGTAAGCAACTATTAAAAGGAAATGATGCATGACTCACTTGAATGTGAGACTTACTGTGTGACAGTGACCTCTTTTTAATAACCTATAATGGTTTAGTATGATTTTAATGGCTAAGAGATGTGCTTGAGTAGGCAAATGATTAGGGAATAGACCCAATTTTCGAGAACCCTAATGCCTAGGAAGATAGACCCAGAAATAGGAACCTTAGAAGACTCTGACAAGAGTAATGGTCGAAATATGTTATCCTCAGGCATAATTTGATGCGTGAGTGACGACCTCACATAGGGTGAGTGACGATCTCTCCTAACCAACACATTGTAAGATCTTATGCCTAAATAAGAAGAAATTTTCCCGATATATGACAAAACAGTTGGAATCCTTACGATTGTGGGTGTTTCATAAACTTTTAAAAGTATATGAGCTTTAAAGAGGCTAGTCTGAATTATAAGCAATTGTTTAAGAGTAAAATGAGTTACTACGCTTCCAAAATGTGTGAATGAAAGCCTTTTCACTCTATCTTGCCGTTTTCCTTGGCTATGTGCTTGAATGCCTTTCTCTAGGGATGTTTAATTATTAAAGGCGTGGATACGAGCTTGAGTGGCTTGGTGTAGAGTTTAGAGGTGATTTTTTCCTTGGGGAGATTTGTTACCTGATATGATAGTAGTATATTGCTACTTATCACTATTGCTTGCAAATGTTTAGGTTTTTAAGGAGTTGAGAAATACTCACTAAGCGTGTAGTAGCTCATCCCCTCTCTATTTTTTCATTTCTCAGGTTTTCGATGTGATAGGTAGAAGTCGATTTATGTATGCCAAGTTGGAGTATCCCCTTGCTTAAAAAAGATGTCATGTGTGCACATACAAAAGTAGACTTTCGAGTTAATTGGTGTAATATGATGTATCCCTAGAGTTGTAAAAGTACATAAACAAGGTACTCTAGTTCATATAATGCATATTGTTTAGGAGTCGCTCTGTATGGCCATGTGAGCCAACCGTCTAATTAGTCAGCCAGATTTTGCTGGTGTTCTTTATTTTTGGGATGTAAACCCCAGTACTCCGGGTGTATGATCCATCGAGTCGTAAATTTTGTTTAATTCTTTATTATTGGAGTTCATTGTTTGGTATACTCCAGGAAAGTGGCTCATAATGTTGTGAACTCTGACATGTAGCTGTTGAGCTTATTTTAGTATCCATTTATACTTTTATCCATTATAGGAATTTAATGTAAGACTTTAAGTTTGGAAAATGGTCAATTTTTAGGTGAAATTCTGTCCGTTTCGCCCCAGAATTCAAGAAAACATTAACATCACTAGCACTAGGGTCTAGGGGTGTCGCACTTGGCGAATGTTCCTATTAATGTGGGTGATTTTATGTGCCTGTGGACTTTCTCATTTTTTATGGTTGAAGATGCCCGCACCAAAATCAATCTCGGGATGCCTTTCTTAGCCACTGTGGGATGTAAAATAGGTGTTAAGGGGGGACGGTTGGCAGGTGCTGCGAGAGAGCACGTTGCTGAAGTTGGTTTGTTTTAGGACTGTTCTTTTCGTGGGTAAATGGGGTGGGTAAAAGGTTAAAATGGGTTGAGGTTGGTTGAGGTGGATTGAGGTGGGTTGAAGTTGGTAATTTTTTTTTTTTTAGGTGAGTTGAAGTAGGTTGAAGTGGGTTGAAGTTGGTAGAAATGGGTTGAAGTAGGTTGAAGTGGGTTAAAGTTGGTATATTTTTTTTGTGGTGGGTTGAAGTGGGTTAAAATAATGAGAATGTGTGATAATTTATTAAGTTATTGTAATTTTTGGTGCATTTTTTCGCTGAATGGTAACTACACAATTTTGTAACTATTTTTCTGGAAGTTAGAGGCCAGCACAACTTGTCAATTATTTTTGATGATTTGGGTTACAAATTATTAAATTTATGAAGGGGTAGGTTGAAGTTGGCTGAAGTGGGTTGAGATAGGTTGAAGTTGGTTGAAGTGGGTTGAGGTTGGTATTTTTTTTTTTTTCAAGTGGGTTGAAGTTGGTTGAAGGGGGTTGAAGTGGATCGAGGTTGATAAATCTAAAATGACCTATGAAAAAATAGGGCCTGAGGCTCTTCTTCCTTTTCATTTAGTTGTTGTGGATGTGATATGACTATTTCTGATGAGGTTGGGAAGTTCAGTGATTTATGCACTAATGATCCTCATTTGCTTAACTATGTGTCTACTGAGGGTCTTTGACTTCATTATGCTAAGGTGGATTTGGTTGCTAATTTGCCACCTAGCGTAGCCAAGGACAAGTTCTATGCTTGTAATGACAGTTGCTTGAGTGGTTACTGTAGCTTTGCACAAGTATTAATGTCTTTCTCTCTTGGAATAGAGTTGAGTATGACTTTGACATAGGGGTTAAATTTGGTAGTGGCCCGTTTGTTTGGCATTATTTGATGCTTAAGAAGGACCTCGATCCCATCTACCTGAGGTTGTTTCTTCTTATACAAGATTTTGATTTTGAGGTTCCCAACAAGGGTAGGATAAGAGCTGTGATGTCTTCTTCATCGTCGGTTATTCCCCTTTCAACGGAGTGATTGGCATATGGTCTAGATAGAGACCTAAAAGAAGCACTGCTTGGGAGGCAATCTAAGCTCCTTTTTTTTGGTCTAAATTTTTTTTTTTGTAGTTTTTAGTCTTTTTTATGTGTGATTTTGTATGATCCTATTCCCCATAAAATTTTTGTGCATTATATCTTTATAATGTGGGCAATGTATTATCTAAGCATGGGGGAGGGATATTTTTGCATGTGTGTTGCATCTTAATTTAGGCATGTTTTGCTTACATTGCATTGGCATTGTATTTAGCTCATGTTTAGGTTTGTGTTTAGCATATAGGTTGCATTTAAAAAAGAATAAAATGAAAAAACTTCTAAAAAAAAAATTTCTAATGGTGATTCTCTAGGCAAAATAATTTGCATGAGCTTGAATGACTTTTGATGAGTGGCCCCTTTGGTGTGGCAATTTTTGAAGGTTTTGTGAATGTATCTTATTTTGGCTCTTGTCTTAATTAAGAACTTTGTTACCTTTGGAGTCGTTGTCACTAATGTTTGTACGTGATTGTCATTTTATGAGCTAGATGAGACATTGGTAGATATCACATGAGACTTTGAGCCTTATTTGGACTTATTAATCATATTTAGTCTCATGTTTTTTTATGTGCGTGGCTCTTTCATGTTGCATCTCTGGAGCTTGTCTAACTTCTTGTTCAGAACCACATTAGCTTGTTCATAGTTAACGATATGATATAGGCATTCTTTCTCTCATTATTTTAGCCACAATAGCCAAATAGCCTACTCTTATGCTACATGTTTATCCCCTTTACTAGCCCGCTTGAGCAATGAACCTTTTCTTATTGTGATCACTTCATATTAACCCTTGAAAACACATATTCCTATCATTGCGCTAAGTCTATGAAGCAACCCTTTATCTATGTAGTGGGTGGATTTTAGGATAATTTAGTTTAAGGTAGGTGTGGTCTGTTGATTTATTATACGATTGATGATATTGGGCATTTAGATTTATTTCTCTCTAGTTTGGGTTGTGTATATATGTATTAGGTTGTGAGTTGACAATCATGACCCTATGCCTTTCAATAATTGTAATTTTCAATTCATTTTGTGAAAAATAAAGAAAAAAAAGAGGAAAAAGTCATGTTAATTAAAAAAAAGAAAAGATAACAAAACTAGAAAATGCTAAGTGATTGGCATTGGACATGTAAATAGCTTAAGTTCCTTTTCGAATCAACTCATTTCCTGTATGATTCAGTAATTGGAGTGTGTTCATTGTATTGTTGGGGTCTAGAGAGTTGGTTAACTGCGTGGTTTCTTGCTGTCTTGCTGGTTGCTCCCTAGTCATTTGGCTACATAGCTCCGCATTGCTGAAATTTATTAGCCTAGTCAATTCCCTTAACCCTTCTAGCCCACACTACAACCCATGTAAAGTGATCCTGGTTGTTATGTGTGCATTGCATTTTCAGTGGTAGTGAATTTGAGAGTCTTGGAAAGCTTATGGTATATTGCATCATTGGAATGAGTGTTGAGTGAACCTATGCTATATTTCATACACATAAATAGGAGTGTTACACATTTTTCAAAAGTGAGGTTCTGCTGGTCTGATTGGCTCTAATTAATCCCATGTGCTTGCATAACGTACTTTATGATTCTTTGAGGGGTGATCACCAGTTTGATATTTAGCTTGTGGTCTCATACTTTTTCAAAAACATTCACCTGCTCCTAATTTTGAAATGTCTTTTGCACTATTTGGGGTGTCCATTGTTTGTTACTCTTGATTATGATATGCTATGAGTTACTTAGCTTGAGGAGGTTGTTTTCCTTTGAATCATTGGTGCATATCCCCTTGTTAGTTTTTCCTGAGTTTATCTTTGCTTAGGGATAACCAATGGTTTAAGAATGGGGATGCGATAATGTTATATTTGCAAAGGATTTCATAATTGTTTAAGAGTCATTTGAGGGGATTATGCTTAATTGCATGATTTATGCGCCTATTTGTTCTATTATGCTTTGTTTCACTTGTCTGAGTAGTGTTTGTACATTTTGATCTTATCAACCCAGAGAATGTTGGTAGAGTGAGGATTTTAAGGCCTTGTGGATCAAAGAAGATACCAAAAAAGGCCCCGAGGCACCCAATACAAAGAAACCCCAGCAAGAACCACGATGTAGCAAGATCTAGGAGAAGCGACTGGAGGAACGAACACTGGGCAACCGAACCCGAAGCCACCATGGTCTGCTCGTGGTAAGGGCCATAATCTATGGTTGGCCCCATGGTCAGGCCTTGGTTGTCCTTCTTCCCGGAGTCGACTTGGCTTTTTTGTGCCCTATTGTGTTCCAGGCCCCTTAGGACATTTGTACCCTTCACTTCCATGGTAAAAGCTAGTTTTAACTACATCCTTAGCATCCCATTCCATCATCTGTCATCATCTTCCATCCAAAAATCACCGTTAGAAGACAGTTGTTGAAGAATGAAGTGAAGATCAAGCAACCATTCAAAGGCTTTGGAGGTGGATTGAAATATCATCAACCCGACCACTTAAATAAGCTTTTATTTCCTTCTCTTTCTATCTAACTTATCTTTAGTTTAGATTAAGAACCTAGAGATGTTTGCTTTGTTAATCTCAATAATGAGTGAGTAGATTTCTTAATCTAGGGGTTGCAAAGCAGAACTAATGTTGTTGATTTGGCTAGTTTGATCTTTGTGCACTTTGAATCCTTGCTTGGTTGTTTTAAGCTAGTCCTTAAATCTTGATCTCCATTGTGTGATTTTTTGCTAACTTCTTGTATATATGCTAGATGCGAAATCAAAGTACTGAAAGGTAAAGATCAGCATCGGAAAACTTGGACTAAAGTTAGTTTAACAATCACTTGAGAAAGTGTTATGAGTTGAGTGGTATTGATATTCTAAAACTTGAATCGATTAGGACCTAACAAGAGTTAGTAATTGATTTGGTCAAGTTAATTCACTCCATTTTGAAAGAACATTGTGAATTCTTTAGCATTATGGGCCCTTGAAATCAATTGGCGTGGAGAAAAGCACTTGTTCGACTAGTAGATCGACACATTGTTAGGTGATGTTTCCATTAGATGTTTTCAGCCATTAAATCTATCACTAGTTGTTCAACAGTTGTTATATAAAATCCAAATCAAGCTTTTGATTCTGCTTAGAAACTTTTAAAGGAAAACTTATTTATTTAATCTAGTCTTCGAGGGAACAACATTGATCTATATTACAATACTCGTGCACTTGCATTAGTCTCTGATTATATTTTTCCCTTCATTCTTTCATTATTTTTCTATGTTTTTCTTCTTTTCTTTTTCATTAGCTTATTAAAAAATTTTTAAAAAATTGGATCATGTTGGTTATTATTGTGATGAAAGTGTGTTACTCTTTACTCGTTTGGGTATTAGATGCATGGTAGATATTATTTATTATTAGACCTAGAAGAACAAAATCCAAAAATTGAACGTTCACTTTGTATGATAAGAGTTAGGAAATTTAAATATAAGAAAACAATGGCTGAAGAAAAAAACCCCCACCTAAGCAACTTAAAGAGTATTTTACTCTCATCATTTATGATTCACTTACCACAAGACGTATGCCCACTATCATAGGGCCATTTGAGATTAAGCATTCCCTCATCCCAATACTCCGTTATTTTATGGGCTGGAGTCTAAAAATCCTTTCAAGCATGCTGATGCATTATTAGGGATTTGTTCCACTGTATTTTTAAATAATATCTCTAATAAGGCTGTTCATTTGCATCTTTTCCCTTTCTCTTTGAAAGATAAAGCTAATGCTTGGTTGGATACTAACAACATATCACCACTTGGGATCAAATTCAAAGGGACCTCCTGAAAAGGTTTTCTCTATTGGTAAACTGACTATTTTAAGATTTGCTATAACTACTTTCTCACAAAATAAAAATGAACAATTGGATAAAAGTTACGAAAGGCTTAAGGAGTTGTTGTAAAGTTGTCCTCACCTTAAAGTCCCTATACGGAAACTCATCCAGAGTTTTTATTCTAGCTTAAAAGCAGTATAATAGTTAAATGGTTGATGTATCATGTGGCAGTAGTTTCTTGTACAAAACTCCTAAAAAATCTTGGGAATTATTTGAACATTTGAGTGAGAATTCACATTTTTGTATGCTACGCCCTCACATTATGGTTTTCCTAGGCAATTAGGAAATAAAGGGATTTATGAGCCTTCACATTTTGTTGACGTTTCTACTAAAGTTGATACTTGAAGTAAGAAATTTAATCAATTGTTGCGCATGAACAAAGTGCCTAACGCCCTGCTATGCAAGATGTGTGTTTGATTTGTGCTAGGCCTATTTGGGCTTTTATTGATTATCCTTGTCTTCGTAAGTATGACCATGTGATTAAACAAGTGATTCCACCTAAGGACATCCGCTAACTAATAATCCTTATTCTAATAATTACAATCATGATTAGAGGAATCATCCTAATTTTTTATGAACGTCTTAAAATATTAAGAATCCACAAGTTCATTCTAGCAAACCTACGCCTCTTGATTTCCTTAAGCAAAGATATGCTCCCCTTACTTGCTCTTATCTACCTTTATGCCTTCACTAGAAACAATATAACCTAAGAATGTGACCTCATAAGTGAAAAAGGTACATTTCTTTTTGTTACCATGTAATCTCTCTACGTTCAAGAACAAGCATAATCTGAATGAGGTGATCTTGATGCTCTTGCTCGGTCTTAGAATAGATCAGAATATCATCAAAATGAACAACCACAAACTTTCTAATATAAGGTCTGAATACTTGATTCATTAGCCTCATGAACGTGCGTTGAGCATTGGAAAGACCAAATGGCATAACAAGCCACTCATACAACCCTCTTTTGGTCATGAAAGCCGTCTTCCATTCATCTCCCTCTCGGATTTTAGTTTGGTAGTATCCACTTCGAAGGTCGATCTTTGAAAACACCTTTAAGCCATGTAACTCATCTAGCATATCCTCAAGCCTAGGTATAGAATACCTGTACTTGATAGTAATTTTGTTTATGGTTCTGCTATCCATACACATACATTGGCTGCCATCCTTCTTAAGAACCAATAGGGCAGGCACGGCACAAGGGCTTCAAGACTCACGTACAAGCCCTTTTGACATTAGTTCCTCCACTTGCCTTTGAATCTCCATGGTTTTCTTAGGATTCATCCTATATGCTGGTTTGTTTGGAAGGATGAAACCTGGGATAAGATTAATGTGGTGCTAGATATCTCTCTTAGGAGGCAAACCCGTAGGTATCTCCTCTGGAAACAAGTGACAGAATTGGTGTATCAATGAAATGATAATAGGGTGGCTTGGAAGGGGAGTTTTTAGTTCCTCTGGGATGTTCAAGATCCACTCTTTCAAAGCCTTAAACTCATGGTATGAGGCCTGACGAAGTGGTTCACTAAAGGTTAGTAAACAACTAGAATGCTCGGGCTTCTTTTGAGGTTTGCTTTTGTGGAGCTCGGATGGTGATAAAGGAACTAGGGTGGTCTTCTTTCCTCCAAAGAAAAAGGAGTATGTATTCAGAAACCCATTATGCATCACCTTCCTATCATCTTCCCTCTTCTCTCTGCCTTAGTGGCATCAACTGGTATGACCATGTCTAGAGAGTTAGACATGGTCGCTCCTCTCGTTGTCACTCTTTTGGCTTTCGCTCCTCTCCTTATCAGTCGAGCTGCTTTCCGCTCCTCTCTTAGAAGCTTGGTGGCAAGGGCCCACCATCTGACTTGCAGCCGCCAAGCCGTAAAGTCCATAGTGGGCATATCTTTGGATGGTGCCCCGCTAACTCATATGGAAAGGGATCTTTCGCACTTCACTTCCTCCAATCATTCAGTTCAACCCCATAAGCAGGACTAATGTCAGAGAAGAGGTTTTGCGGCAAAAGCTACTCCAGGAAAGAGTCGACACTAGGGATTTCAAACATCATTTTATGCTAATTCAAACCAGACCCTTCAGTGGATCTTGAATTTTGCTTGAGTTAAAGGCTTTCTGAGTTCTTGAGTTAGAAGAGAGACAGGAGACGAGAGCGGATTCATATAAGTTGTTCTTATTTGAGTTGCTTGACCAGACGGAGGGGATCTGTAGCGAGCCCTTGGCGATTGAGAGGATAACCCTGAAGGATTTTGGGTACCTTTCATCTGCCCCGCAGAACCAGTAATCTACCCAAAGGAGAAAAAACATCTATTCAAGCCGCGCTTTTTCTATCTCGTATACTGTCATCGCCACTTAGACCGGTATTTCCCTATCTCTCGTAGACGTCTTCTTATCCCCGAGGGTCGATAGCACCGGTAAGTACCGTGCGTGTCTCCCGGGGCATTCACTATTCCTATTTCTTTGGTTTAGTCTCTCCTCAAGTGTTTTTCGCCTTCTTTGCCCTTATAATAGAAAAATAGGAAGGAAGACGCTGAGACTTTGAACTTTCCTTCGACGTTGGTTAAGGCAAGGAAGTGATTTAGCACCATTAATGATGTAGGGCATGGGGTCGAGAAAGCAAGGCAGTCAAATCAACTCTCAAACGAGCTCTGGGTGGTTCATTCATCTGACGATATACGTCAACTACTTCAGCAAGGAGTGCTGTTGTGACAGTGCCGGGAGCGTGAAGTGACATCAACAAAGTTAGCCCCATATCGGGGCTTTTTGTCAGAACTAACATACGAAGGACTAGTCTTGCTCTTTCCTTCAGTGCTTAGTAGCTGCTTGAGAGCCATGGCAGGTGTGTCAATCTCTAACCTGGTTGCCGAAAAGCTGAACTCGACCAACTATTCGAATTGGTCGACATGCACAACATCCTATCTGAAGGTGCATGATTTGTGGGGAAGTCACGGGTGGTGCATAAACTGTCTCACCCAGAAAGCCAGATTTGAGGCTAGCACGTGAAACCGGAAGGCTAAGAGAGCCTTATACATCCTAAAGAGGACCGCGATAAAGGAGATGATCAATCATATCAAGGATGCGAAATCGCCGAGTCAGGCATGGAATGCGCTGGCAGTCGCTATTAGAGAAGCGGCTCGGAAGTGTAGTCAAAAGGCAATATGTCATGCCAATCGAAGTAGACTTCGGGGGAGTAAAGGAGCTATGCTTTCAGTGTGAGCAGCTGGGCGGAGAAAGCAAGTATTTATAGGCCAAGAGAGTACGCATCATGCTCAACAGAGTCAGGCCTGAACACGATAATGTGTGTGCTTTGCTTCAATTCAAGCACGTTCTAGCATCCCTGTCGCTCATTTTCAATATGTATACGAATGAGGAAAATCTGCTGAGAATGAGAGGGATTCAGCTATGAAGTGATGTGGGGCCGTCATCACGAGACCAGGCCATGTTATCGTCTTCAGGTTCAGGTAAGAAAGAAAGAGGAAAATGATAGTTGAATAATTAAGGGAAACCCTCCAAGAAAGGCGACAACCTGCACGGGAGTGGCGCTGGAAACCACAGAAGCGGTGGATACCAGCAACAGTACCAGATGCCAAAGTCGCAACTAAGGAAGAGCAGAGCATGCTCTAAGAGTTAGCATTACCTTTGCTTTTTTTCTTCTTTTTTTTTTTAATTGTTAAGAGACCAACTCAACTCTTCTTCTTATTCTTCTCGAGAGATGGGATATGAAGATTAAGGGGAAATACACTTAGACGAGATTGGTATGAAACAATAGTTCATACTGTGATGGATGTTAAAGTGATAGACATTCAATCAACGGATTGAATAATCTGCATAAAATCTTGTCTGACTTCTACTTCTTTTCTTTGATTACTCTATGCTACAATATTGATTATAAGTCTAAGCAATGGAATAACTGTAGCCCAATTTACAAGTGAGCTTGCATAGGGAGCCGTCACCTATTCTTCCCATCGAGAAAGTGAGAAGAAAAGCAGAGCTTTATAATGGATTTTTTTGGGCTATCAAAATAGCTTAAGAGTGCATAAGATATGCCAACAGCTCATTCAATAGCAATTTTAGCCCACTTTGCCCGTGGATGGAGTAAGTAGTCAAGAAAACATTTACCGTTTTGAATTGATCCGATCACATCTGCAGGTTAATTATCGGGTAACTTCTTACTTCCTATATAATAATCTAACTCGAGGCTTTATCACCACTGCACCTCCCACTTATTAGATTGTTACTATAGAATGCTTTCTTGTTCAAGTTCTTTGCGTCATCCTTGTCCCTCAAAGGATGCATCCAATCCGGTATAGAAGGGAAAGTCTAATAAGATCAACGGTTTTTGTCCTTTCTCTATAACTAGAAAGAAATAACTAGTTCTTCCTTAAATAACATACCAACCGGACTCACCTAACGAAATGCCAAGTTAGAGTAGGGAGAGGATCAAAGCAAACTAAGCATCACAGTGGTTAGCCCCTCCTAAAAAAGTAAGAGAGTAACAAAGTCAAAGTCAAGCATTCCAATGGGTTCGCTTCGTTAGACAGAGTGACCATTGAGAGTTGCCTACCTTCGAATCACTGAACTGACTTGACGAGATGGGTTTTCCTTTCATCGTAGATATGCTTTTTACTTCTTTCTTTTTTTTCCTTTTTTCGGTATGTAGCTCCGTGAGCTAGGAACGAGAGAACATTAATCTTCATAAATTCCTAAACGAGAAAGCGGTACGTATGGTTAGCGTATGCCTGGAAACTAGTCCAGAATAATATCATCAACTGCACGATAGACCATGAGTAAGCACTTTTGACAGCTTTAGAAGAGTCCTCCTCCAGCGGGTTTTGGACTGGAGTTAGGCTGTCATCAAGCTTTGTCGGAACAGGTTCAAGTTCTTTGACCTGCATTATCTCCTTGGATGTATCTGTTTTTATTGAAATTTCCACTTGGCCAATCCATTTCAGGATTGCCATTTGTCTTTCATTAACGTATGTCTTGAGTTTCTTTGCCAAAGCCTTGTAGGCCATGACCCTTCTATTGGTGCTTCCAGGGGCTTGATCTATTCATGGTTTGAGGATCGGGGATGAACCTTGCCGACCTTAAAGAGCTTGGCCTGACGAGGTTGAGCCATATATGACGCATGCCTTCGTCTATCCTCTTCTTGTCCTAAGTCACATTATTAGGTTGCCCATAAATGCTCTATCCCAAAAAGCGTATGGGGCCCACATTCACTTGGTACAAGAATGCCTCCTGGGCGTGCACCTTAACAATGAGTGGCTCCTCATCTGCCCAGATGATTTCAACATCGTTTCCATTCCAAAACACCAAGAGTTGGTGCAAGGATGATGGGACTACTATCCAAGCGTGGATCCAGTCTCTCCCTACCTTCACGAAGTAGCTGGCAGTGGCCTTTACCATGAAGAATGCTTTTGCTGCCAACTGTCATGTCTGCTGGGAATACCCCCATTGTTTTATAGATTCCTCCTGTGAAATTTATGGTGCATAAGGGCAGCAAATCATCTTTGTTCTTCTCGAGTCGGTTCAGAACGGACCATGGCAAGTGTTCACTGCGGCCTCGCCATCGACCAATACCCAAGACACCCACCGTCCCTCGAGACGTACCTTTCTATTATATAGATAGAGCGGCTTCAGGTGCATAGTCATAATAGCTTCGGTTCTATTATATAGATAGAGTGGCTTCAAGTGCATAGTCATAATAGCTTCGGTGGGGTTCTCTCTGGGCGGTCGAGCCCTCTCCGTTGCTTACAGGGGGTTGGGCTTATTAGGCGAGCTTGCCTTGGCCATTTCTTTTTTAGGGCTGTCACCTTTGACTTCTTTAAGGGCGACGGACTATCTTATTCTTGGCTACTTGATTAGGCATTTCTATCTCTCAAACGTCAAAGCGCTTTAGCTTAGGGTTCACTCCTCTTACATTTTTTGAGTTAGAGGATGCTCCTTACTTCTTTTTAGACTGCAAGTGACGAACTATAACCTAAAGCAGTCACCGCTGTCCTACTTTACCTTCTTACTCAACCGCACCCGGAAAGCGAACCTAAGGCAAATGCAAATCTCGCCCCATTTTCACTCGAGTGGAAAGAGCTGACCAAGAGACAAGAGCTACCTCACTAGACTCCATTGCTCCTAAGGCTTCGTCAGAGTCTGACTAATGGCATAAAAGATAAGTCGAATGCTCCTGGGCAAGAAAAAGGAAGATGACATAGACTATGCCTTTGATTCAAAAGAGCCATCACAGCTTATGAAAGAGCAGCTTAGAAATGGCTAATTACTTCTTAGTACCGACCAACTGAGACGGAGAGAGCCCTTTTTCAGTCTTGTCGGAATAGGACCTGTTGGTGGTTTCAAGGTCAAACCATTAGGACTTTAGTCAAGTCTTCATAGTCTAACTTTGGTTCCAGAGATAGTGATTCGGCTATTCTTATTCCTTTACTTTGAATCAAGGTCTTTCCAGAGGAAGGGGGAAGCAAGTAAAGCTAGCCACGGATCGGAGGGGAAAGAGTTAAGTAACTTCAATAGACTACCGAATGGGTGTGGGGAAGAATCTCGCCAAAGGAACTACCTTTCTGATTCGGGTTAAGGGATACGATTCTCTTTTAGGCTAGGCAAGGCCGAGAACTCGATTTCGGGTGAAGCCTTAGTTGTCGCTGGTGGTAGAGGAAAGGCTTGATATGGTCCAGTGAAGGTTAAATCTGTTGAGATTGAAGATTAAGAAAGCTTTCTGACGCAGGTAGAATGTTAGACTATAAGAAGAAGAGAAAGTCCTTATCCTTATTTAGAAACGATCGATTTGCCCAGAATCAGTCCTTGCCTATGCCTTCCGATGATCAGACCTAAGAAAGGCAGGCCCAGCCCCAAAAAGCATAGAGCCTTAGTGACCCGCGTGTCATAAGTTGGTAATCAGCGAAAGAGCAAGAACTTTCAGGATCAAGACCTAAACTTGAACTCAGTAGGAAGACGCACGATAGAAGCTTCCCGAGCTGCTGCCCTTACCATTTTCGCTTTCTTTGAGAGGTCGCTAGCACATTAGAATGTGAGTTCGGATGCTTTTATATATTTAATAAAAAATTAGATTTCGTGAGATTAGACGCGACCCGTCTATTAGGAATAATATAGGAATAAGCTGTCTATTAGGAATAATGCCTTCTTTTTCTTCAGAGGGGCAGTGACATGTTTAACCAAGAAGAAGCTGTTAGAGCAATTACCGCTCTTTCTACTGAGTTCATATCCGCTCTTGTGCGTTAAGAAAAGAAGAGACGTCGAGCGGCTTATGAATCTTATAGGACGAGGTGAAATGGCACGAGTGAGCTTATTAAAGCGCGAATCATAGAGGAAGATCAAGGGGGTCAGATCCGCGGGTGGGACAAATCTTGTCTTTGTCTTTGCAAGGGAAAGTATGGATTGAAACCAAAAAAAACCGTGACCTCAGATAAGGAACAGTCAAAGTAGGGACTTAGAGAAACGCATCTGATTGTGAGCATCTTTCGATTGAGTAGGTCAGGAAAGAGACTTAAGGCGATTATCCCTCACCTATCCTTGAAGTTGGTCAAGTTCTTTTCCTTAGGACACCGTTTTGCGTATGTAATACTCATGCGTCAACCTCTTCCTCCACTGCTTTCTGTGAGCCCTAATTTATTTCTTTCCAGGGCCGTCTTATTGCAACGACCAAGCCTAAGACACAGATCTTTCATTGGGCACACCGGGTTAGCTCATATAGGGTCATCTCTAACTTCAAGTGACGAAGAACCTTCCTCACATTCGTAAAAAATCTCCGAATGGACACTCCAGCTCCGCCTCACTTTGGAATGCTATAATCATGTCATCCGCATATCGAACATAACCTACCATGTGACCTAGTTTATGCGCTTATCCAGAAAAAAAGAAAGAAAGATCTTTATCATGATGGGAGAAAGAAAGAAACGGGGGCTTCAAAGTGCTATGTCCTTCGTTACGGTCGAGTAATCTTTGTCTACTATGTGGGGAGTTAGAAAGGCTCAACAGAGGTTGATAATGCCTGAGTGAGGGTCTTGATTCTTCTCTGTTGACGTGCCAATTCCCACCTCTGCATCTAAAGATGGAGGCCTTTATGAATGAAGTCTACGTTCATGAGGCAAAGACATCAATCTGCTGCTCGAGCTCTTCTCGCTGCTGTACATTTAGGAAGTAGATCGAAAGAAAGAAAATTGATATGCAACACTAATAGGCTCAGTAGAGAAAGCGGGATTGAAAGTAGGAGGGGTGCTAAGTATTCACCCAGACTTCTTTCTATATGAAAATCAAAAGACGAAAGAGGGGGGTCAACTCCAACCATCGTCAGAATAGTCGATTCGTTCCGTCATCACCAATGAAATCATATTTCAAACCCGTGCTTATATGTGGATTCAATCTTGATCAGAAAGTAGTGACGATTCGGGTGATGAAGCAATTTTTTATCCTACGTGCCCTTAAGGGTGCAGGAAAAATGTTAAAGGCTTGACAGATTCAAAGTAGCTCGTTCCAATCTCTATTGAAAGCTTACCCATCGTCTAAGGTCATAATATTCTCATTCTCTAGTTTCATAAATGAGGAACAAAGAGGTTGGTAAGCCCCATCAACTCATAAAGGTTAAGTAAGCTGTCTATCCGTCTGTCACCTTGACTTCATCGCCTTTGACGCCTCAGTTTCAACGTCAGATGAATGAGATCTTCTTTCAACGAGGTAGGGTGGAGCTGGTTAGAGCTTTGCAGTACCCCGCAAGCCTGTGACGTGTAGATGGCTTGAAGATATGATCTTGAATTTGATTGAATTTTTACAAATCAAAATGGATATACAAGGCGGCCTTCGCAGATCTATAATCCCTTTCAGTAAGCGTGCTGGCCAAGAGGCTATTTAAATACTTTGCTGATGCTCTATTACATACAAAGCTTCGAGCTATCAAGCTGCCCACCTAACTTCAAAAAAGTAATTTTGTCTGATTTCCCCTCTTTTGCAATTAGTTTTGCTACAGCACCCACTGCTTTAGCTAATTGTCCACCCTTTCCTTTTGTTCTTTCTATGTTATGTATGGCTGAGCCTAAGGGCATATCGGTCAAAGGTAGGGCATTCCCCATTTTGAGTTGAACTTCTGTACTAGAAACAATGGTATCTCCGCCCCTCTGGGATGTCAAATCTATCTCTTCTCACCATCCCCATAGTGTAACAGACTTTAGTATGAAAATCGATTTTGCCATATATGTCTTTTTTATTCCGTTGAAAATCGCTTTTATGGTGTAGACGCTTTTGACCTCCTCCTCTATGCCTTGCAGTAATGATTCCTCTGGCATTACGACCTTTATCACAACAACGCTGTCCATAGATCGACGAATTTCGTGGATTAGATTTCATTTGAATGTTTATGGCTCCATTGCGTGTGCTTCGAGTAGAAGTTTTGTCTAAATGTATCGCCATGCGTCGTCGTATTTTGATTTCAGTTCTTTTCTTTCTAAGAGGTGGAATAGAGTAACCCAGTTGAAGCGTAATGATCATACGTCTATAATGCATTGTATGTCCCTAAATAGGTCTCATTCTTATACCCTTTCCCGAGAGTCGATGGCTATTCACAGCTATTACCGTGACACCCAAGAGGAGTTCGACCCAATGCTTTATTTATGTCGTAGTTGATCCTGATCTTGATTTTCTTTCTGTGGAATCTATGGTTAAAACCCCAAGACTTATTCGTTACCTAGACTTAATTAATTAGTTAATTAGGCCAGTTCCCTTCTACCTTTACTCGTAAGTACCATAGTCTACTGGTCTGGTTGTTGATCTCGTACCTCTGTCTTTTTTCTTGAAAGTAAGATTTAACACGAACTGCTAATGCGGCTAACTTACTGGTCGCATTTTTCGAAGGTAGAATAAACACATTCACTCACCTACTCTATCATGTGAAATGTCCATTAATGATGTTTTAGACGCTAACAAGCAAGAGTAGAGAAAGAAGACAGCGAAACAAAAGAGGTCATGGGTTCTCACTGTGGCTACCCTGAGTTCATATGTCAAGGGCTGGTAAGGATACTACGACGAATGACTCCCTCATATTATGTCATACCATTGAAGGTAATAGTCTCTATTCTCTGCTCTCAATCAACCCGAGCTTCTATCGTAGTTGAATGATGAACGAATAGCGGGCATTCTGTTCAAAAGCATACGTGGAGCTTCTGTTAAGCATATAGCTAGCGTTCCCACTCGCTTTTGGGGCTCGCCATCCTTCATCTGGTTGAGAAGGGACTGTGACTTGTTTCCGTAAGGACAGGTGTTAAGATAAGAAGAGAAGGGCTACTTTTGTTAGGCAAAAAAGCAAGCCTGCTGCTAATATCGCATTAGGGAAGGGGGAGTCCATTCTATAAAAGTACGGATGGCGAGTTTCTTCCTGGAAGTTTCAACCTTTGATTCTGTAGCGGACATGGGAACAGATCGAGACGGGAAAGGAAAAGCCATTACTTAGATTTCTAAAGAAGCATAGGTCTTCACCTTCTTCGTTTGCTCACTATGCTCAACGCACGTTAGAAAAGTGTGTAAATGTGCTTTTCGAGCATCTTATTGTCACAGGGGGATGCTGAACAAAGATTGACTCAATCCTTTGTTAATTCTGAAAGATGGGATTATTAAACCATTGCTGACTTACGAAAAGAAAGATTTTCCTTAAAGATAAAGACTAGTAGATAGTACAGACCAGCTACGCATGTGTTAAGCATAAGGCTTCAGACGTATGATTGGGGCTGCTGTATTCTCTTGTCCCAGAGGTCTTTATGAAGTTTGACTCATTCTTATGAAGTGTGCATTGTTTTAGTGAGTTTAACTTTATTTCACTCTATAGGCGTGCAGAAAGAGGGTGCGACTCTCTTAGTTACATCTCACTCCTTTATGCAAGCTTGATCTTATATATGATACGACCAGTCGTCAAACCCAACCTAGTTCGGTCAGACTACCTTCACTTTTGAGCCCCTTTCTCCCGAAAGAGATAGATTCAAGCTGTAGATGCTCTTACTTCTCTAGTCCTTCCTTTTCTCTCCTTCCCCGTAAGCTCTGACCTTATAGCACCGCACCCTAAACTGATCTTTTCTTGTCGACTTCTGAAATTAGAGTAAACGGGTAGCTTTAAGGTAATTAGTTTTCTTTGGTTCAGCATTTCAGGTTGGCTAGTCGATGCCCTCCCTTTCATTCTAAGCTGTCGATAGCAGGTAATAGGAAGCTTCAAGCAATAGTAACCTTGACACCTAGGATCTCCTTTTGTGTCTACTAATGCTTTTGAAAGTGCTGGCGGTTTGGCGTCTGTGAGCTCTATCACAATTGACTTGCTAGCAGTCATTCGAGGAAAAAAAAAAGGAAATGCAACCACGGGAACGAGCCGTCAAGAATGAAACTATTCATTCACAACTCATATGGCTTTTGTGGGACAACTACTGATGCGAGTATACTATCAGGTGAACAAGAACTGCGAGACAAAAGCATATTGGGATTTATCCGTCACACCGTAACGGGGGTAACAATAGTCAGATTATAACTTCGATGCTCTCCAACTCCTTTGAAGGCCTCCTTCGCCTTAGAAGCTTCGTTATAAAAGACCGTCTGTCATAGGACTCCCTCTTTTGCCTTTCCCTCGGCAGGGTGGAACATAGGACTGAACTTGAACATGATGGACTTTTTCTCAAAATGCAATGAAAATTCACTGCTTTTATAGAAGGCAAGAGATTCTCTCATGTCTCCCACTGGCTCAAAGGGCAAAGCAACTCCAATTAGAAATGAAATTCACATAGAATTGAAATGAAAAAAAGGCCTTGGCAAGAGTGTATTAAACAAGGTTCTAGTATTGAGAGTGCCAGTTGGCGATGAACCAAGTTTGACAGCATATACTATTTCATTTCCATGAATGACTATCCTCCCCTCAATATTTATTTACCACCCCTATCGCTTTCCCATGTTAAGCGTGAAAAGGGCGTCGAGTATGATCGAGTTGTTGGAGAGCTTCCTTGCCTAGCCTATGCTCTTTTTTAAGCTAGTTTCAAGCTCATTACAAGGAGTTTACAAGCTGATTTGATAGAATGAGGTTCGAGCGTGCTTGCTGGCTGGTTTATTGGTGGAATGCAGGATAGATAGCTGTTCAAAGTACCTATCCCCTTGACTCTGCTTTCTTCTATTAGACCAAGTAGGGATCTCTGATTGGTCGACTGAGCCCATCCCTCTCGCCTATCATTCATTTCTTTTTTTTTTCCTCATCTTTTGCTTCCTTACTTCCCCATTGGTGTGATATGATCTGTTATGAGATTCTATTATTGCTTTTATGAGAGGTGAGAGGGTCCTCTTTCATGCGCTTGTAGTGAACTCCCAACTCGCGTGATGGTCTATGCGCTTCCAGCACTTGTTGTAGGTCTTATTTATTACCTTTGCTACCTTGATGGAATCTATCTCACTAAGACCCATAGAAGGAAAAGAAGGCTGAATCTAACTTACCTTTGTCTATGAAAGCTCACTCTTCTACTTTGATTTTCCTAACTGGTACAAACGAATCCCACATGCTTTATGGGTGACTGCCATATCCATCTCTTTCACTTGTAAGCTACTAAAGTAAAGAAGAGAGTGTCGAGTTTATGGGTGAGCCCTTTTTGATCTATCTCATTTTTAGTCTTCAAGGTGCATGGTCATAGTTAACCATTATCTTTTAGGGCGCTTTCTTTTCTAAGCAACTCCTCCACCCCCAATTGATCAAGGGACAACAACAATCGACCAAAACAGAACCTGCCCCTTTTCTAGTTGAAAAAGAGAAAAAGTATAAGATCCGAGGTTGAAGGATCCAAGTCCCAAGGCACAGGATGAGTTAATCTTTGAAGAACCGATAGCATTGAAGATGACGTAGCTTAACATCAATGGAAGAATTAGCTCAAGCCATTGTACCGGTATAGGGGTCACCCGGCCTATCGAACATAAGAGCAGGGGAGGGACACTCTACGAAGGAAGTAGCATGGGTCAAGTCCTCCGCACGCCCTTGTGCCAGCGTAGAGCAGAACAATTGAATTTCAAAGGTTAGCAGTTGTTAGGCAAGCAGTGGCTATAGGGATCGTTCCAAGCCTTGATATAGGAGATTGCCCGATCTTTCGTACTTTCTTTTTCACAGTTCGATCACAATGACTGGGTGGAAAGGAATCTTCTGAGGCTCAAAGCTAAAGTGTTTATGAATAGCTTGGACTCTTCCCTCCCGATTGCTTCTTCTGCCATCAACTTAGGTAGCTCAAGCAAAAGCAGAATCCGCCTTTGGGCTAGCTCGGCTAGCACGGTCCTTCGCGATTAGCCCCAGACACAGTGAGGAAACTAAGTTCTTCAACTCATCGTTTACTTTTTTCTTTGGTCTACGATTCCACACCTGGAGACTTTCTCATTCTTAAAGGAAAGATTTAAGGCCCTCAATGAATAAGAGTTTTCCAGAGAATTCTGGAGAGATTTTTCTTTGCCAGCAATTGCCATAGGGTTACCCATCCTACGTAGGAAGCCTGCATTCACTTTTATCTCGTCGCTTTTGTGTGATATGGATCTTCCTTCTATCTCAGAGGTTGCGTATATATTTGAGAGAGCCTAAACCAAAGAAATTCAAGTTCCTGAAGCTTGACACGATGGGGTTTACAGCCATCAATGGTAAAAAGAAGATTCGGCGAAAGAATCGGATTTAAGTGAGAGAATTCAGCGCTAAAGCAAGTACGCGCCACTAAAGGAAGAACGCCAAGCCTGTCTTATCAGATTCTCTGTCTCACTTTCTTTCCCTTAACAAAGGGAAGTCAGCAGATGACTACATAATCTGGGCAATTGCTACCCTAGGGTGTCACCTAAACGCATCATCGACAGTCAACCCAACCACTTTTTGATTCCATTCCAACCAATTCGCACTTCAGAAGATAAGTGGACTAATTGACAGTTCTCTACATGCCTTAACTAGGGAACTCTGTTGTCCCAGCTCCTATGATTCCTTTCATGACTTGTAAATTCAAACCTTTTGACTCACCTGTGCATACTTCTTTTTAACCTGATGAGATTCTTTTTAACGTCCGCTTGAAGTTGAAGGCAAAGAAAGCCAAAGAAGGAGGCAAGGTTTGAAGCTGCTCCTACTCGAATTTCATGCCATGGCCTTGATTTATTATTATTAGGCCAGGGAAGAAGAAATAGAAAGAGTTCCGACCTCAGACGCCAGCAGTTCAAAGGTCATAGGCAGCAAGAACTGAAGCTACTCTCCCAAGAGAAGGATAAGGCTGCACATCACTGAAGATAGTGGAAGGAAAGCAACATCGAAAGCGTGCAGTGATAAGGTATACTGTACTTAGTTGACTAAACTCCTATTCGGATGCCTGAACAGTTTTGAACTAGAAAGAGAATGACCTATCGGGCTTGAAGGCATAGCATTTTGTTGATCGATGAAAGCCTATTTTCTCGGGAGGGAACTTTACTTACTCCCAATGTAATGAATACTAAAAAAAGAATGAGCAATAATAAACTGGTTTTATCTGGGAAGAGTGCATGGAATAAATTTATAGAGTCCTTTCCCTAACCCAATTTCTCAGCGTCGGCAAGAAATCCCTATATCTTATGTGGCATCCTGCACATTCCAACTGATTAGATTAACCATTAAACAGAATGGTGAAATCAAAGAACACATAAAGACCGCAGGGTTTGATCATCACTAGGTTCAGATTCTTATACTTCATATAAAAACATTTCTATCTCATTGAAAGTCGAATAAGATGAAAACCCAGCTTGCTCACTTATCCCTCTCACCTTTGGCGATACCTATGCTTCTATTCTTCCCGTCACTGCTTGATCGACGAGTCCACTGGCATATGTTCACAATATATGTAACTTCCTTATATGCCAGACGACCGACCAGGTGTTATAAAGGCTACAAACCTTACAATGGCCTATAGCTTTGTTGGAATTGATTCTACGTGTATGGGATGCATCTAAATCTGCGTACAGAACCACAATCTCTGCTGCTAGCTTTGCACTCGGAGGATCTAAAAATGGCTCCCTTTGGTGGAACCAAGCGAAGTTCGGAAGCGAGAGCTAGAGCAAGGTACAAAGTTACAGCTAGCAAGCTTTTGTAGTACTCCACTGAAAGGAGAGGGATCTGCAGCTGCTGCCCAACTTAAAGAAAAGTTTGATACAAAAGAACAGCTAGAAGTGAGCCAAAGATATAGTGAGGTCTACTCCACGTAGGCCAAGTCTTGCCTAAGCTCTTTCTTTCATAACCTCAAGGATAGGAATAGCTAATCCTCTTTTCAAGGACAGGAAAGAAAGATTCAATTAATCTATACAAGCCACATAAGCGGCTGCTAGCCTCTTGCTTTCTTCGTCGAATAAGAATTGAAGACTGAAGCCCGGTTTTCTTTATGGCATCCTTCCCATTCTTTGCTTTCTTTATTTTTCCGTTGCACTGAAGTGCTTTTGTCTTTCTTCTTTCTTTCCTTCACCATCGGCATACCCGAAATACAGGTTTTGAGGTAGTCATGGTAGTTCCATCTATCTTATCTGAATCATGGTAATGAAGTGTAGGAAATCCAGATCCAGCATCATCCAAACGGCTTTGTCTCTTCCAGACATTTTCGGTTGCTACATGATCCAATCTCATTTATCTGTGATCAGAGTGATGATCTCTAATAAGAATAGAATATTTGTCTATAGAGGCTCAGTCTTCGTCTATGGTGGGCAGAGAAAGAAGCGAAGCTGCGGTTAGTTAGACTTCTAAACAAAGTTCGTTCAGCTACTGCTCTTTGGAAAGTTGGCTAAACTAAAGAGCAATGTATAGCGATCTACTTATTATCCTGATGGGTGTGGTTAATCATAAAAGATCAGATAGTTGGCTGAATACTGGGTTGTATCTCAAATTAGCCAGTACAGCTCTCATGAGGCATTACCCCACCCCATTTCATTAACCAGATATGGCCTTCCATGAAATAGACCCACCGTTCATTGACATATGATTAGGTGTAGAGATCACAAGGCTTACTAATTAGTCCTTTCTCGCTTCACTCTTTCGAAGTTCATTATTGTTCGAAAGAAAAGGAGGGAGATGGTTTTCCTTCGATCGTCTCCGATTCGTGACGCGATCTTTCTATAGTACTTGGTGACCTAGATGGTCAGGGCATTTCCTTTGCTGAGCGTTATGTCCCTTGTTCAATATTCCTATGATATGTTGGGAATCCATTATGACAATCACCCACACCTGAAACGTATTTTAATGCCCGAAAGTTGGATAAGATAGCCCTGACGTAACGATTATATTGTCCCCAATTTTGATGAAATACAAGATGCTTATTGAATGATAAGAAACGAATCTTCACTTCTACAACTTCAGATATCTAAATTTAGATGTTTTGCTCTAGATTACATAAAGTATTTGACGTACCGCTGGCACTATGGGTGGATAAAAAATAAACGAAAAATTAAGAATTCATTGAGATTATAAAAAGTTTTCTTTTGGATGAGCGTCGAGTCGATATAGTGCACTAAAAGGTTAAAAACCATGAGCTTTGTACCACTCCAACGGAGAAGGGGAAGAGTCCCCGTAGCATCAATGAGGACCCGAAAGGTAGCAAGGAAATTAGGAGGAATCCCAAGGCCACATAGATTTCTAAGACAAACAAAGCAAACAAGGAAATTAGCTCACCTTCGTTTAGATTTTTACCAAACCACACCAATATTAAGCATGCCACCAGCGTTCAGTTCATTCTGAGCTAGGATCGAACTCTCCTTTACAGTTCATTTACTTGTAGCTTAAAAATGATGACATGTTCACGTTCCCCTTATAGCTTCAAAATGATGAAACTTTTTTATCAATCCACCAACGGGGCGAGCGACCCCATTGGGACATAGATCCAATCCAAAAGATTTTGTTTTGAATTGAATCTCTGCTGTATGGAGGAGTCCCTACAGGTCCTCCACCCCTTTTTTCCGCTTTTTCCCTTTACACTGTAAGGGGGTTGTAGGCTAGCCTCTTTACTTTTTTGGGGCGTTTCAACTAGCTAAATGAAATTCTTTATTTTCAAAACTATCTATCCGTTTATCTAAAAAATAGATGGGGTATATTACGCGATAACTTAATAAATAACTTATAGCTTCAAAATATGTGATGATCTCAACTATTAATGAATATGTATATCGATCTTTATTGGTTAATTTTGGATATTCCTCATTAAATCATGCGCCAGGAACCTTAAACTGGTGACACGAGGATTTTCAGTCCTCTGCTCTGCCAACTGAGCTATCCCGACCATTCCCCCTTCTGGGGCATCATCTACTCATTTTAATGGAGAACTTGGGTCTATGTTAATTAAAAGGACAAAAAGTCTAACAAAGCCTTATCTGGGCACCGCAATTTCTTTAGTCTTCAAAAAAAAGGACCTTGTCTCGTCGTTTATTTAAGTTTTAGTACGTGTAATGATATTGATTGTGAATCACTCAAATGATTATTCCTTGCTCAAAGATATTCATTTTGACGTATATCACAAGACTTTCGATAAGAGAAAAACATTTCCATCCGAAGCCTTTAGCCTTTTTAAAATTGAAAACAAAAAAAAAGGGAACATAACTACCTTCAAACTATTAATAAAAAAAGGATAACTAGTTGGGGAGTGAAATAAGCTTTTGGGGATAGAGGGAGTTGAACCCTTATGATTTTGAAAGTCGATGAACTTTCCTCTTACTATAAATTTCTTTGTTGTCAGTATTGACATGTAGAATGGAACTCTATCTTCATTCTCGTCCGATTAATCAGTTCTTCGAAAGATCTATCAGACTATTGAGTAAATGAATATTTGATTCTTTTTCAACTTGGAATCGATTCATAACCCAAAAATTCTTCCATTTTTTCATATAAATTTTTTCATTTCATATTCTAAAATTTCTATTTAGATAGAATTATATATTTAATAATATATATTTTATATTCGTATTGTATAAAATAGAATTCAGATTATCAGATTATATAAATAAATAAATATATATATATATATGTATAAATACGGATTACGTACGGGTTCAGGTTGTCATTAATCATTTGATATTGTTCACGATGTATATGCTTTACCCTTTTTTTTATTGGAGTTTTGATGGAAGAATTCTTATAAGAACACAGCACAGTCAACCTCATTTGTTAGAAAAACTTTCTTTGAGTCTCTGCACCTTTCCTTTTCTTTTATTCTTGCTTTCTGAACCCTTATTTTTTGCTTTTTTTTTTTGAAAAAGGCTCAGGATTCCCATTTTTGTTAATTCCAGGGTTTCTCTGAATTTGAAAGTTTTCACTTAGTAGGTTTCCATGCTAAGGCTCAAGCCAATTAAGTCCGTAGCGTCTACCGATTTCTCCATATCCCCCTTTCTTTATTTTCAAATTCGGATCCCAGTAGACCCCTTTCTTTTTTATTCTTTTCTGGTCGAAATCGTCGAATTCATTAGATTTGATACGGATTACTATACCGATTACTAGACCGAAAGGTCTTCCCTCCTTTTTTCTTTTTTGTCTAACTTCTTTCATCTCTATTGAAAGCCTATATTTGATTTTTGATTTGGTCTAATTAGAAATGATTCTATCATTTCTGTAGCTACAATTCAATATAGAGGATACCATATATATCCTCTTATCCTTTCAATTTCCCATGCAATTTTGAATACTCAAAGGTTCGATTCTTTATTTTTCATCTTAGTCTCTGAATGAAAGTAAAAGAATATCTTCTGTCTTATTATGTTATTATGATCAGGATTTCAGCTTTATCGATTCGTCATTCTTAGAATTCGAATTGTTTTTATTAGAAAAGAATAAAAATGAATAGTTAATAGCTAAGCCTAAACTAAGACCTGGTTTATCGAATTCCTATGTATGTAGAATTTCTGTGAGCCTGCTTAGCTCAGAGGTTAGAGCATCGCATTTGTAATGCGATGGTCATCGATTCGATTCCGATAGCCGGCTTTTCTCAACTTTTTTTTTTTGGGTATTTGTTCGATTTTTTTTAAATGTTGAATAAAATTTTGAAATCAAAGAACAAACAATAAGGTCCCCTTTCCTTTTAGTTTACTTACATATTTCAAAATCAAAATACAAAATTCAATATCTAATTTCAAAATGGATTCATATACGATATTTATACAATAATAATTCATTTCATTATTTCTTATTCATTGTGCTTCAGGGGATTTCGCTTTATTTATTATTTAGTTTAGTTTTCATTTTGATTTCTAAAGTAAAATGAAATATAAAAAAAGAAAATAAATGAAGAAAAAAGAAAGGAGTCTTCATGTCGCGTTAACGAGGGCCTCGTTCCAAAAAAATACGCCGTCTAGGGGCTTTGCCTGGATTAACTAATAAAAGGCCTAGAGCCAGAACTCATCCTAGAAACCAATCACATTACAGGAAAAGATCTCAATATCATACTCGTGACGAAGAAAAACAAAAATTGCATGTTCATTACGGTATTATAGAATGACAATTACTTAAATACGTGCGTATCGCCAGAAAAGCCAAAGGGTTAATAGGTCAGGTTTACTACAATTACTTGAAGTTTGGATAGCATCCTTTTTCGATTGGGTATCGCTCCGACCATTCCGGCAGCCCGCCAATTAGTTAACCATAGATAGATTTTAGTTAACGGTCGTATGGTAGATATATCTACCAAGTTATCGTTGCAAACCCCAAGATACAATTATGGCAAGGGATGAACAAAAATCCAAAACTCTAATTCAAAATTATCTTGATTCATCTCCCCCTGAGGAATTGCCCAAACATTTGACCCTTCACCCATTCCCATATAAAGGATTAGTCAATCAAATAATAGATAGTAAGTGGGTCGGTTTCAAAATAAATGAATTGCTAGTGGTAGAATATTATTCCCATCAAACTTAACCCTAAATAAAATACAAAGCAAAGAGTTTAGATAATTTGGCCCCTTTCTTTTGCCAAAATAAATTGACTTAAGGTTGAAAGTCAGGGGTTTGATCTGGATTTTCTCCGACTCGTATATCCTAGCCCGCCCTATATTTTTCCTATTCATGTATCATGGATCGGCAGAAAGATTTTCATTCCTTGCAGGTACTTTACTTTCCAGTATTTTACGTACCGCAGCAATTCAAAATCAAATATATATTTGAATCAAAATAAAAGAAGGACCTAACTGTTATGTTCTACTACTCAATTTAATGGTATTTCTTGTTGGTTGATTTGTTACAGTTAGGAATGTTGGCGAATTAGGCGGAAGTACGGAAAGAGAGGGATTCGAACCCTCGATAAACAAAATCCTACATAGCAGTTCCAATGCTACGCTTTGAACCACTCGGCCATCTCTCCTACACAATGATTATGACTCAGAAACCGAACAAAGAGCGAGAAATGACTATGTTTATATTTATCTGAATACTTTCGATTTTTCTTTCGATAGGGACCCAAATAGATCGGATTAAATCAATGAATTTGAACGAATCAACTGATTGATGGGTTTATGTTTTTTAGACCATATATGATTAATGGATACTCATCACCCATGATTCTATTTCGATTTCGACTAAAATTCCATAAAAATTCGAAAATTCCTTTGACGTTTTCAAGTTCTCACTAACAAATCCTTTATATCATCGATCTATTACAAATTCATGAATCATCACAGGGATATTTTTGTTTGATTGTATAGTGCATACTCGCTATGGACACAACAAAAATAAACAGTTATTCTATTGATTTCCATCATAGAATGATGATTCGATTCTTTTTCCTTTACTCTTTAGATCATAATTCAATCAAAACGATTTTTGACCTAATCGAAAAATTCCTTGATTCTTCCGCTTCGATGAAATTGGAATAGTTTCTATACTACTACATTAGTTTTGTATGAATTTGATTTTGATTCAACTATTTTATTTCTTATTGATTCTTGTTATTTATTTTTGAAAAGAGCAATTTGAGTATTTGGAATAATTAGAATAAAAAAGAAAATAGAAGTAGTAGGAGAAGGTTCAAACAATTCATTTTGTTTGGAAATGAATATGCTTTTATGCTATTTCGTACCGTACAAATCCTTTGTTTGTGGAATCGTTTTCTCCCCAAAAAAAGGTAATAAGAAGAATTCGTTAATGGATTGATACCAATGCGTGGATAAATGGAAATTTTATTGATAAGACCTTTTCAATTGTGGCCAATATCTTATTACGAATAATTTCGACAACTTCAGGAGAAAAAGAGGCATTTACTTATTACAGAGATGGTGTGATTTGATTCTTTTTTTTTAATTCAAATTTACTGCTTCTAGTTTGATGAGAAAGGCACACGATTCGAGATAGAAAGAAAAAATCTTAGAATTCTATATTATTATGAAATAAACCTACGCTTGTTGAAGGTGAAGTTTAGAAATAGAACAATTCCTTTTGTCGTATATCCTTGATTGATGCAGCCTCAAATACTATGCTTCAGTTATCGATTTCGGTATTGAGCGAAAGGTTACACCTATGTGTTTTGTATTACACATCAATCCTACTTCCTAGTAATATAGTCTAAATAGGCGGCATAGGGGAAGAAGCACTACACCTAGCAATCGACAACACAAAAGCTTTGTGAAAAATTACCTACTCCCTTTTCGTATCTGGATTGAGACTAACAAAAATGGTTGGGACAACAAATATCCATCTCGTTCATACTTTGGTTACCCATATAGCCATCCAAGACTGTTGAAGTGACTATTTCCTGGAAATGTTGAGGTGTTGAGGACAAAGGAATTGCTGGAGTTATCCTTTCTATTTAGTATCAAGACCGAAGATGTTAGTAAACGCTCTTTCGCTTCAAGGTTGGCTAGAGATTTTTTGTAAAAACATTAGCCCCGCTTAGTCTATAATGAAAATATTGCACTTGATTCCATGTATTTCTTATTCTCATTATGCATATTAAAGGAGGAGCCGTATGAGATGAAAATTTCACGTACGGTTCTGGAACGGAGATTCTTTGAATCGAATGACAACCGCAACGGATGTCAGCTTAATCCGAAAGAGTGGAAGCTTTGCAGAATTATTATGAAGCTATGTGACTAGAAATCGATCCCTACGATCGAAGTTATATACTCTATAGTATAGGCCTTATCCACATAAGTAATGGAGAACATACAAAAGCTTTAGAATATTATTTTAGGGCACTCGAACGAAACCCATTCTTACCCCATTTAATAATATGGTAGTGATCTGTCATTGCGTACGACTATCTCCACTATAGAAAGAAAAAGGAAGACAAAGCTAGTAAATATTAAAAAAAGGGCTCGCTACATCAGCATCTTCCAAAACGACGATTTTTATGAGTTGTAGTAAAGAAAGAAACTTCATAGAAGTCATTTTATGAAGAAATACCTCAATTTTCTTTTGTTGTAAGTGGAGAAATTGCATTTTCAACTAAAAGAAAGGCAGGCCTACTACCTACTTTTTTCATTGTTCGAAATCTTTCTTCGTGTGTGCTACACTTAGCTTAGCTGGTCTTATGGTCGAGTTTTCCCTCTGCTTTTCTTTGGTTATATACCAACTCACCTACCTAGATTAGTGGATTCTCTTGATTCAGCAGGATTCGACTTCGTATGAAGTGTAAAAGGATTACTAAGCCATGGATCGAGATCTGTTGATGATGCGTCATATTATTACACACGGAAAAAACGACAAAACTTTACCTTTATTATAAGGAAATAGTTGACGTCTCTCTTAAAAAGGATCTTACGAAGAGCATCACCACAGTGATGCACGAAAGCTTTAATCACGCGGATTACACCTACCGTCGGCTAAAAGTGAAGATGGAGTTAATTTGCTTAACCAAAGCCATAGCGTTCCGTTAGTGACTTAGGAGGTGGCTTTCTCTTACCTTTCATGCTTAACCGCCCCCTATAATGAGACTCAGGTATATTACTCTTATGTCCTGTATTTTCTTGATCGATGGATATAATTCAACTAACAATGTCAATAGGTCCCTCATCTTTTTAAGCTTGACTATATTGCCTACCTTGAAAGAATTAGGAGCGCAGTAAGCGTCTACGGGCATCGAATCTCATTCCTACTAGATCCACAGAAGCTATATTGGCATGTCTCTGAAAATTCTTAATATTAGGCTTTTTTACTATGGTTTTTTCTTTTCCTTCCATGACTGACTTAACCTATTTGTAGCTAGTCATATCGCTTCTTAAAGGTGTCGCTACCCTGGATCCAAAGAGTTACATATCTACTATAACACCAACTGAGAGGTTTTCGAGCAAGCACGTACAGTGAGCTTAATTTTGGATGGGACATATAAAAGAATAGGTCCAGCCTTCCTTCGGATTTTTTATCCTTTCCCTGAGGTTGCAGCATGAGGCTTTTACCAAGTTTTAGCTAAGCCCATCCAATTCCATTTATGTCCATTGATTGGGAGAAAGGTTAGATGTAGTGAAAGTTGTAGCTTCAAGTCAAATAGTAGTAGGTACAGCTGAAACCTTTCCCGACGGAAGACAAAAGCCCAGCCATGAGCCACTCGCCCTGATGGAAGAGCGCGCCTTAGCCAGTATCAGCCAGTAGGTTCAAAGGAGTAGGCCGGCAAATAAAGAAGTCGGAATAAGGGCTATCCGAATGTACCCAGGCAAGGCAAAGAGTTGGTTAATCGTAGTAGGTGATCGTGAAGTGATCTCATTGCACAAATACCTCCACGATTCCCGCTCGTTAATATATCAAGCCCAATAAGCATATCTTGAGTTGGTACAAATATGGGATACCTAATAGCTGGAGACTTATGATTTATTTGGATCGTCGTATTTAGCTGCTGCTTGAGCCTCAAAAGAGAAAGGCACATAAACAGCCCCATCAAAATGTGCATTGAATCCAAAAAAACCTAATGGATGTAAATAAATCTAAGCTCTTTCACTAAAATAGGTAGGTTGAAATGCCTATATGCCTAATCTATGCATAGTAGGTGCTCTATTTAGCAATACGGGATGCCCTAGCATAAACCCTTGAAGGCCATACAATCGGTTCTTTCTTCCCGAATCTTAGCAAGTTTGAAGCTTCATGTTTTTTAAATTAGACCATGAATTAGAAATGTCTAGGAAAGCTCGGCTACATCGATGGTTTGAAGGCTATGACAATGATAGAATGCCCCGAATAATCAAGCTATTTGCCAAGCCTCAATAAAGAGTTGTAAAATCATCATAGAGTCCCTTTTATTTGATATTCTATTTATAGTAAGCGCATAGTGTATCCCACCTTCTTATCTTACAAGTGTGAAAATTAGCCTTGAAGTCATCCCTTGCATTAGGGGTTATCGAGTGAGAGGATGGAAGGCTTTAGGTGCGCTAGGCCAGTTTCAAAGAGAAAAACATCTTTTGTTTTAGTAACTCTTCTTCTTGCTTTCTTTGTACCCGCCATGTTCCTGGGCTTTCATTGCTCACTCTTTTTAGGGCTTCTGAGCTGACCTTAAGTCGGTAAAAGATTTCCTTGCTCTACTAAGGGGTCTGAGAGGTTTTATTCCAGAGTAAATTACATTACCTAGGTGAAACTTCTATTTGATTTTCTACTCCTACTACGAATAGATTGATTAGTAGGTCTAATGTCTGGAAAACCCTTATTTTGAAGCCCAGATAACTCCCTTACCAAGCAAAAGGCCAAGAGCAGGTTCTTCCTATGGTCAAGTCTTTATCAGAGCCTGTCACGCTTCTGGCGAAGTCGAATTAGGCGTCTGATTGGATGATTAGAGTTAAGAAGTTCCGGTCAGGCTAAGCTCGATGCTTTTGGGCAGAAATGCTACATCCCCGAGGGGAAGACCAAACAAGTACTCCCTAAAAATGACAAGGTACATAGTCGCTTAATTGAAGATAAACAAAAGGGGTTTCAGGCCTAAGAAGAGTACAAAACAAGGAATGAAAGCTCTTGAACATGGTTCATACATTTCCCCTTGATGGCTTAGCTGCAAATTTTGAACCCGTCTTGCCAATATAGTAAAATAGTATACAGAGTAGTTGTAGGATTCCACTCAGGGCACAAAAGTAAGCTCAAGTTCCCATCTGTGAAGTAAAGAACGTTAACTTAAACTGCACGCAGTTACGTTTCCAAGCCTGGCCGTAGAAACTATAGTTACTCTTACTCCTGAGCTTTGGGGATTAAGGTTTACTTTTCTCAGTCTGAGAAGTGATATGCTATTGAATGCGTTGCAATGGATGGGAGGATAGCGAGACTTGCTACCGGAAAGAGCTCATTAGAGGCATTCCACTTCCAATGAGATATTGGAGGCTTCATGATGGCATTGAGATAGCTTTACTCTGTAGACAGAGTTTAGTTTAGTAACGAGCAAAGGACAAAAGGGATTCAAAGGGGAAAACTAATGTTTAGCAATCAATTTAGAATCCAGCTGCTATTTTGCATCATACCCGAAAGATAGGTAGCTTATGTCAATCACCTGGGAGGAAGGAAATGAATATTGTTTAGATATCCTCGCCAAAGCAACTTTGAGATGTCTGCCTCTTTTGGACAGTTCACTTCTTTTTCCGGGGAGGCGGTGTAGTCAGCATGTGAAGGCAAGAATAGGGTTTTGAAAGAATGGCTTGTTCTCAGAGATGCTACATAAGTGCTGTTAAGGGATTGAGATAAAATGATTGAAAGTCTAAAGCGGTTTCGTATAATAAGATCAAGGAAGTCCACGGACTTTAGGGAGGGGCTTTGATGATATGGGACAATTACATGATTGGACTCTATTAGTTTCAAGCCAGACTGACCGATTTCAATAAGAGTAAATTATTCTATAGCAAACTAAACCTTCCCTTCTACTGCCAACCATGCCTCGACAGATGCTTTATTCAGGAAAGCTGTAGACATATCCTGACATATTATTGAGGTAGCCTTTACACTACACGTACTTCTAATGCCCGGAGAGCGCCGAATCTGTCCCCTCATGCCTACTTCTCTTTTTGTAACATTGGCCGTCAATAAAATAATAATATTATCTCAAAGTTTGCGAAAGAAGGTAAAAACGTCCCGCATGTATGGTTTAGGGGAACTTACATGAATCAAGGATTTTTCTTATTGATAAGCGTACATACAAAAATTATCATAGTGAAGTAGGAGTTGGAGAGGCACATTTCCTTCTGAGCTCACATTCATTTTTCAGTGTATGCTTCCCACCTCTATCTTTCTACCGCCAGGCACATCTATCCTTTGCGTCGTCTTTCTTTCCTTGATCGTCGAAAAAAAACTTCTTTCTCTTATTGTTCTTCATGGTCGATTGCTGCTGTCGACTACCTATGCCTGCCCGCTGATTGCTCGACTATTTTTTTGCGCTCTGTCGAATTCCTATTTTTTTCCTGAATCCTATTACAATCCAACATGAAATTAGAGAGGAAAAAGCTGCCTTCACTCTTCGAAACTTTTCTCTGACATCACTTCTCTATATTATCATATTGTTCGGTCTCTCCCTATGGATTTCTAAGAAGCGTCACCCAATAAGATAAGAAGCCCTTAGATGTAGCCATCTCTTTCTTTGTGGATGTAGCTTTACTTCCTGCCTGTGCTTTAGTTGCATAAGGACTAAGCGCTTTCTCATTTTGGATTGCTTTTTTTATATGCCATTCATTCCTTTTTCTCTCTATCTCCTAATGCCAATTGCAATTTAACATCTGCAACGTCAATGCATAGTCTAATAGGTGGAAGCTGTTCTCTATGTACTTGTAGTTGAGTAAGGACTATAAGCTTAAAGTCCCTTCTTATCTTTTTTTAGTTTCAACGGGAGCATTATATAAGGGGAATGACATTAGATCTTTTCGTCTTAATGCTTCTCTTTCCCCTAATTAGCGGACTATAAGTAGTCTCAATTGATTGACCACTTACATTGTCCATATCTGCTAGTCTTTCCTACGTTATCTCTCCTATTAGAAGGTGAGTGTTTCTTTGTTGGAGAGCGCAAACTTCTCTCTTTCTTCCCTAGCTAGAACGAAATCATCAACTTCAGAATAGTTTCGATAGCTTATCAAATTACCTTACCTTCATTTAGGAAGCGAAGTCATTTGCTTTTGCAGCGTCTGCATATCCATTGGTTTCAAAATCCTTCGTTATCGGCGTAAGCCTTCCCGGATCCAACTTTCTTTGAACTTTTCTGACCCCGCAGACCTTCTCGCCTGAGCTCTTTCTGATCAATAGGATCAAGGTTATAACAGATTTCAGTTTGCATGCACTAGTATAGTAATCGATTGCTCTTCAGGAAAAAGATTAGAACAAGGTGGTCTCATAGGTTTTTTTATCCTACTTCTTAATGGGAGGCATGCCAGCAATCTTTCATGAAAAGCTACCTGCATATTTCACTAACGGTCGGTGCGAGTTTAGCGAAGCTGAGCCTTATAATGAAGGAAGAATTGGATGTTCCAGGTAGAATTGAGCCAATATGTGGAACAGCATTCCCAGTATGACTTGCCAAGCTAGTGCTTCCTAACTGACTATACTAAATAAATTGATGTTGTTCATCCTGCGTATGCCATTCACACACTTTTCTACATCCACGTGCGGGGTTGGAATTTGAAAAGTAATTGAATCGAAGAATCGGATTCACTTTTGCATCTATTGAAGCCAGCCTATGGATTACGGCTAGGCAACCTTGACGCCTGGGAAAGGGCATGGTGTGCATTATAAAACTTTTGAGTGGTTGGTCTGTTCTTCTCCAGGGGACGTACTCGGGGTTCATTATCTTACCTTTGTGACCAGTCTCTTCAAAGTCCTTTCTTTGGTTCTTTTCCAGTTCCATCAACGAAACCGAGAAGATCTTGTGCTTCAATAAAAGAAATTTTCTTAGTTTTCCATAGCGTTCGCTTCAATTTAATGGAAAACTTAATTTTGATGGACGGGATACTAACTAAGTGCTGAGGAGAAGAATACAGAGACAGCGGTGGATGGCGCCAAAGAGAAAACATGTAACAAGAAGGTATTCATCACACTTCACACAAACCAACTGAACATTTCCCAAGAGTTAATGCTCTGATACCATGAAAGAGTTGAACATATTTTCTTGGGTGAAGAATGTGTATATCAATGTTAGAGATCCTCTGTTTAAATAGAATACAAGGCCCCTTTGGCGTTACACATGGAGTAATTCTAAAAAAGAGAGTTACACTTACATAAGTAATAATAATTTTGATTAGCTCGTATCTTTCGTCAGACATATGAAAAATGGCCCAATCCTTGAGTCTGTTTTCCTTTAATGGATCAGGTGAGAGGGAGAAGGAAAGGAAGAATCCAATCCAGCCCATATCCCTACAGCTACCTTGTTGCGAATGAAAACCCCTTCAAAATGGATCGCGGCAGACCAAGTCAAAGATCAAGTGCGCATTCATGTAAGACTCCCACTTAGCTGCATTGCTATGTTTTTCATATAAAGTTGAGCAGTGGGGTCCACATCCGCACTAGGTTAATAAAAAAGTAATCCTTCTGGGTAATCTCATGTGCTACTTCGATAAAGTAGAAGTCCCCCCGAGCAAAATCGACTGAAAAAGCCCATACCTTTACAATAGCGCTCGCAGTCTTTCTTGAGGAGTAGGGCAAATTACGAATTTTCTTTCGTAGATGTTATCCTTCCAAATCATTGTTGTTCGAAACGCCGGGCTCAGGTGAGAGGATAAGCAACCGAAGGATTCGTTATCGAATCCCACGGGGAGGAGATTACCGAATCTGGATGGAGGAGAAAGGAAGGAAGAAGCCACTTTTGATTAAAGGATTTACCTACCTATAGGGAATAAAGTTATGATTCAAGATGGATCCGTCCTGGAAATTAAATTATTCAGATAACCCTCCATCCATCAAAGCAGCAAAACCCTGAACCTCTATCCTATTCCTCCGTCTGCCTAGTTGTTCTACGTCACCAGATCCCCTCCTCTAGTCGGATTCGAGAAAAGAGAAGGACACATTTGGGATGGTTTGCCAAACTGCAAAGGAAGGAGTGAATGTCCAATTCCCACCTCTTCTACCTCTAAGACGGAAATAAGAAGAGACGGCAAACAAAGAAGGGTAAGACCGATGTTTTTCCTTACCGGATCAACTCTCGGTAAGTCGAGGGCCCTACCTTGGGTAGAATAGCCTACACCCCCCATCTTCTTTTAATAAGGTCTTCTTCGGACTCGACCTCTCAGCTACGAAAAGGAGGAAAGAAAGCTTCTTCTCGAGGTGAGGAACAAAGAGACAGCCTATTTGTTTTCAACCGATCGCGAGTGTCGGAAAAGGAGTACTTCCAGAAGGAAAAGAGAAGCGGGTGGGTGGGAATAAGAAGTGTGATAAGCAGTGGGTACGTTAACTCCCTCGTTTGGTCAAATAATTTTTCCTGATGGAGGAGCAACAGGTCTATTCCCCGTAATCAAACGCATTACATACGATAAGTTTCATACTTTCTTTATGATCTCAAGGGGCAAAACTTTTCTCTAATAAAAAATTACATAAATAAAGAAAGGTCTGTACCTTTAGGATATGGATATAGTTCTAGGAAATCCCCTAAGGTTTCACATAGTACTTTTGCTTTTTCAATCAATCTTCTTTCTTTTAATTTGATTCTCGGCTGGTTCTGAACGCTGGTTGATATTACAATATGTCAGTTAGTTAACATTCGATCCCCCAGGAACACTAAAAGAATTTCGCTTTCCTTATCAAAGTAAACTTACGGAAGCATCTATCTCTATCATGCACTTCAATCCACACATGACGATTCCTCTTTCTATACTCAATTACGTTAGAGTCTGGCTAGCTCGTCTGTGTCTGGCAGTTTCAGCCTCGGCCTACCAGCTTCTTTTCAATCCAGGAGCTACATGATAAGAAAGCTCTCGATCTCAACTAGCTTCAGTTAGTTAAATAGACAAGGAAACTAGTACCACAACTATGCCAAGCAAAATATTGATTCCAATGCTGCGGAGGCAGGTGTTGCTGATCGAACTAATGTACTTTAGGAATTCACGTAGCAGCTTTGAATAGGAAAGCTCGTTCCACCCCTTCGACAAATTCTTTCGCGGCAGCTTGAACTGAACCGAGGCTATCAACATAAATGAGAGAAAACCAAACCCTATTACTCGATCAGGGGATCTAAGCCACAGCTCTATTCCCAACGTCAAATCGTTAAAGTCAAAGAAGGGAGAACTGCTCTCTCTATCTCAGCAGCTTTCCCTACCACCAGTTTTTCTCGTCAGCCTACTTCCTTTCTCTGATCTCTAAACCCATTTTATCCCGATACTGGAAGCCGCGTTTGAAGATGAGTGGATTGGGAATCGAACCCAACGAAGAAAACGCCTACTTATAAGTCAGGCGTACTAGCGCACCAAGCAAGAAAGCAGCTGGATTGACTGGCGTTATCGTGCAATCAACAATCAGATCCTTTGCGTTAGTAAGCCTGGTTCTACGGGCATGTAGGTAGGACGTGGATCAATCATAACGAGAATGGACTTTTCCGTAATGTGATAAAAGAGTCACAGTCCAGTTCTGCCTTCTCTTTCTTCTTATGTTGTCGAATCATAGATCCGAATGAAAGCGGGCAAGGGCTTGGCTTAACCCTTTGTTCTCTCTAAATTGGGTCGGAAGCGGAGACTGGCAAAGTTCATGATTTAATAGTCCCAAAGGCGTCGCGCAACGAGTGGCAGATTTGGATGGAGTTGGGCTTGGATGCTAAGGTAGAAAAGCCTTTCCGGATAGAATGAAGCTCGTGGAGGAAGAGTACGCTTGCTAGCGCTCCACGGCTTTGACAGTTGATCGGATCAGATAGCTAAAAGGGTAACCACTCATAAATTTTCGATCTTTTTCTTAAAGGTATGGCTGAGTGGCTTAAGGCATTGGTTTGTTAAATCAACATACAAGAAGATTGTATCATGGGTTCGAATCCCATTTCTTTCGGCACGGAAGTGGAACGAGTGGACGAAATTACGAAAGAACTGAACCCCTTGGTGGACCCCCGGAGGACAGAATAGCACTACGACATGACTAGGAGTAGAGAGACTGTTGCGCGTTGTTTTTTTTCTTAAACGGCCGCGCTTCTTTCTATAAGCAAGCTCCCTCCGGCCGGGAAGGGGCTAGATGGCTCTCGGTTCTGGAGCATGTTGGGAGAGCGGCAGTTGAAACAGCTGCTCGAAAGCTTGAAAAGAAAGCAAAAAGGGCTAAAACCAAACTGTAAAGCAAGCAGCAAGTCAACGGCCCAATACTGAAACTGAAAGGGCTTTTTTCTTTTGATGGAATTAAGTATGGGGCGTTCTTCGATGAAGAAAACAGACTTTAGGAAAGTGGTTCAGGTAGCTCAGCTGGTTAGAGCAAAGGATTGAAAATCCTTGTGTCAGTGGTTCGAATCCACTTCTAGGCGGGCGAAGGGTTCAAAGCGTAGCCAGGAGCGAGCCGGTTTCAATTCAAGCAAGTAAACAGATTCATTTTGGATGATCTACGCTCCTCTCTTTATCAGTCGATCTGCTACGCTCCTTATAAGGTGGTCGAGCTGCTATGCTCCTCTCGTTGTCACGCCTCACTCCTGCACTATATGGCTTTTTGGCGTCGCCTATGAGGAGGAAGATTTTTAAAAAAGTGGTTTCAACGGTTCTCGCGTCCTTGTGCCAAAAAGGATGAGCGAGTTCGGTTCGAGTGAAGATCGATCGGGTAGATCTATATGCTTCAAAGGGTGAGATGAGGTGTAGCGCAGCCTGGTTAGCGCATCTATTTTAGGTACAGAGGGCCATAGGTTCGAATCCTATCACCTTGATTGTGGTAATCGTCTGATGTGTACCCGTAGGGCTTAAGGCTAACGAAAAAAGCACAAAGATAACATTTGACTTTTTTCTTTACTTATTTTTATAAAGAATATTATCGCATGAAAAGGAAATCCTATTTCGGTTAGACTTGGGCTTAATCATGGTTCTTCTTCTTCTTGGTTCAGTGAGAGCGACCATGAGAGTCTCCGAATCTTTCTATCATTATATTTGACATGACTTTTTTACACTGCGATTCTCCTTATATCTATGTAATTACTTATTGCCTTTTTCGACAACGAGGATTATTTTCATTTACTTCTGGAGAAGGTTGGCTTCTCGCTAGGTGGTCGAGCCCTCTCTGGGACTTTAAGGCTTTTAGGCTGCTCAGCAGGGCTTGCCTTGATAGTGGGCTTTGCTTTAAGGTGCCTGCTCACAGGCAAGGACTGGGGGGCCCATATGATGCTCCCTGGAGGCAAGGGGGCATCAAGCTTAGCGGAAGGTAGTGTACAGCCACCCGCACCTGCCCCCGAAAGCCTTCAGCCTGAAGGCCCCTTTTCTTATACTCCTTTGATCCCAGACAAGACTAGGTGGCAAGAACTAAATGATCGTATGGGGATCAATTCGATAGCAAGGCTGATAGACCTGGAGGTACGTGATAAAATTATCGACACCTAGGTCCTTCTCGAAAAAAAAATAGAAAAAGCCCTGCGATTCGATAGGTACTCCCCGCAGGAAATCCTAAGGGAGAGGCATAAGATTCGGACAAATCTCTTCTATCCTCATGGCGCCCCTTTATCTATGAGGACGTACCAGCAATACCTCAACTTAATGGAAAAGCACGGTATGCACCGTACCGGTCCATATTGCCATCTGGCAGAAGCTATGTACCAGGGGGATATTTCTTTGGGGGAGGATCGCTTTTCCCTTTACAGAAAAAGAGGACTCTTCTGAAATCTTAAAGAATCCTTTTTCTATTTTTGTCTTGTGGGGCAAAGCCTCACTCACATCAACAAAAGGAAAACTCATTTAAGAGGACACCGGGCCGCTTTTCGATGTGTCTGTCTGAAGAGTCAAATATTTTATATCAATTTCATGACAAATCTGGTTTGGTGGCTATTCTCCACTAACCATATGGATATAGGGACTCTCTATTTCATCTTCGGTGCCATTGCTGGAGTGATAAGCACATGATTTTTCGTACTGATTCGTATGGAGTTAGCACGACTCGGCGATCAAATTCTTGGTGGAAATCATCAACTTTGTAATGTTTTAATAACGGCTCACGCTTTTTTAATGATGTTTTTTATGGTTATGCCTGTGATGATAGGTGGATTTGGTAATTGGTTTGTTCCGATTCTAATAGATGCACCTGACATGGCATTTCCACGAATAAATAATGTTTCATTCTAGTTGTTGCCCCCTTCTCTTTGCTCCTATTAAGCTCAGCCTTAGTAGAAGTGGATAGCGGGATTGGGTGGATGATCTATCCTCCCTTAAGTGCTATTACCAGCCATTTTAGAGGAGCAGTTGATTTAGCAATTTTTAGTCTTCATCTATCTAGTGTTTCATTCATTTTAGGTTTTATCAATTTTATAACAACTATCTTCAACATGCGTGGACCTGGAATGACTATGCATAGATTACCCTTATTTGTGTGGTCCGTTCTAGTAACAGCATTCCTACTTTTATTATCACTTCCTGTAGTGGCGGGGGTAATTACCATGTTATTAACCGATCGAAACTTTAATACAGCCTTTTTTGATCCCACTGGTGGGGGAGGCCCATATTATATCAGCATCTTTTCAGGTTTTTCGGTCATCCAGAGGTCTATATTCTCATTCTGCCTGGATTCGGTATCATAAGTCATATCGTTTCTACTTTTTTCGGAAAATCGGTCTTCGGGTATCTAGGCATGGTTTATGCCATAATCAACATAGGTGTTCTTGGATTTCTTGTTTGGGCTCATCATATGTTTACTGTGGGCTTAGACGTTGATACCCGTGCTTACTTCACCACAGCTACCATGATCATAGTGGTCCCCACTGGAATCAAAATCTTTAGTTGGATCGTTACCGTGTGGGAGGGTCGATACAATATGAAACACCCATGTTATTTGCCGTAGGGTTCATCTTTTTGTTCCCCATAGGAGGACTCATCGGAATAGTCCTGGCGAATTCTGGCCTAGACATTGTTCAACATGATACTTATTATGTGGTTGCACATTTCCATTATGTACTTTCTATGGGAGCCGTTATTGCTTTATTTGCAGGATTTTACTATCGGGTGGGCAAAATCTTTGGTCGAACATATCCGGAAACTTTAGGCAAAATGCATTTTTAGATCACTTTTTTCGGGGTTAATCTGACCTTCTTCCCCATGCATTTTTTAGGGCTTTCGGGTATGCCATGTCGCATTCCAGATTATCCAGATGCTTACACAGGATGGAATGCTCTTAGCAGTTTTAGCTCATATATCTCCGTAGTTAGGATTTGTTGTTTCTTCGTGGTCGTAGCAATCACTTTAAGCAGTGAGAAGAGCATAACAAGGTTGAAAATTCATTAGGCTGTTGAAGAGAATTCAATGACATAGGAATGGATGATACAAAGTCCTCCAGCTTTTCACACTTTTAGGGAACTTCCAGCTATTAAGGAGACGAAAAGCTAAAGCCCCATATCTCCGTTCGGACCTTTCATTAATTCCCCATAGACCAGCGCACACTGCCGTGGTTGATAACTTTATTGTTGGGGTAGTTAAAGACAGTGAGACTGGAAGTCCAAAAGAAAGGAACTGTTAGATTTGTTGTTTAGAATAGAAAAAGGGAAGCCCTCAGAATCGATCGAATAAGAAGAATTTTCGAATTTGAGGCGTTCTTCAAGTTTTATAACTTTGACTAGACCCGGGCCGCCCTTTTTGAGGAACTAGCTGCCCGGTATCAGTACCTGCTCATCAACTTCAAGGGCGTCTGTGATTCGTAGTTCTGACCTTCTTTTTCATGCATTGTTTAGGGCTTTCTGAGATGAAAAGCAACGTCAAACCTAAAAAGACTCTTTTTTCTTTTCTTTTTTTTCTTATAAGGTCGTGTACAACAACCTTAACCACACAAGCTTGGGCTGGGCCTATTTTCATCCCGCAAGGAGCCGTATGAGGCGGAAGCTCCCTGTACAGTTTTGAAGCCGAGCCTTTCCAATAATGGGGCTTAGGGACCGATACGATGATTAGTTTAGGTAGGGCGGCCGACCTACTATGGGCACCTGTAGGGATTAGTGTGTGAGATCGCGATCCACAAACTAAGGCATGGGACTCACTCTTGTTAAGAGAATGTAGAAGGGAAACATGGCATGTCATAAGAGTGAGGCGAGCAAGAAGCACCTACCCTACTGCGAGAGGGGCGCCTCGCGAGCCAGGCTTGACGAGATGAGGCCTTTCGGCAAAGCCAAGTCAATTACGAGCCACCAAACCCTGCAACTGATGAGAGGGCCTATAGAGTAAGGGTAAGCGTGTACGTTGTAACACTTCCTGCCTTCCTTTTGTGCCTAGAGGATGGGCCAGATGCAACAGAGCGACGACCCAGGAGCAGATTCTCCACCGACAGGAGGACAGGAGACGGCCATCTCAAGGCACACCATGACCTACAGGTAACACCGGCGAGACCAGGGAAGGCAACCTGATTGGGAGTCAGAGGGTCCATAGTACCTGCAGCCTCTCGGACTTCATATTCATCATTTTTGAAAGCGGAAGGAAGGGATCTTTTTTCTGCAATGGAAAAAAGGGAGCAGATTTGGCTCGGCGCAACATAACAATACATCCTTCACCCATGATCTGTGCTTAGAATGCGTTGTGCCATCTCTGCTCACAAAAGCAAACGTCACAGGCTAGCCACCTAACAAATTGGCAAAAAGCTTGAAAGCAGATGGTCCACTTTGTTGAGGCGGGACCTAGAGGAGGTCATACCACTTCGAAAGTCCCCTCGTCTGGTTCTAATCGGCACTCCCAGTACTCCTGACCGAAGCCCGACAGGACATCGTACGCAGATCTGACGCCCGGCGTTCCTTGTGCTTTCAGTAGACCCGTTCCCAGTTTTCGAAGATGTCTCATTGTACCTCGTGAACTACATTAGGTTGGTTGAATGACCGGGAAATCCTGATCGAAGTCCATCAGTAAAAGCTACCAGTTTTAGTTAGTGCTTCCGATTCCCGTATGTGGTGTGTGGCATGGTATCCTAAAGCTCAAAGTCGTCACCCTCGTCCGTGTGGATAAGGAAGGACCTATGAAAGAACTGGTCGAGACTAGTCTCCTACGTCAATGGGAAATCAGATATCGGACCCGCTTCGAATCCTCCATCACATAGATTAAGCTCTTCTTTCATGGATATTGTTCACTTTCCCTTGGCTTTGGTCGGTGCCAGCGAGGATTGGCAGTATGGTCTTCTCTGTTAGTTTCTCTTGGATTCGGAATGGGAGCTGCATGTTAGCACTTTCAAAGATGACTTTTCTGGCATAAGAGGTGAAGTCTCTTTACTATGAAAAATAAGTAGTTCAGGTGCTTTGGGCGTGGCACTAGTCTCACTGTGCTTTCCTAGCCAAAGGCTATTCTGGATCAAATTTTGCTAGGAATAGGGCCTCCAACAGACAGAGTGATGCTTCTGTCATATCTTTATTATGAGAGTCTATTTTTTTCATTTTTGAGGACTAAATACACTGTTTGGCTTAGTGTTCATATCAAACTCGTCTTGACGGTTTTTTTCTTGCAATTAAATCTTTTCTTACCTTAAAGGGAGTGCAGCCAGCCTATCCATCATAACTTTCTATAGGAAAGTTAGCCCTATACCCTGTAAACTCCTTTAGAATGCGGCATTAGCCATGAACTGAAGTTGCTTGTTGACAGGTAGCTCCATGTAAGGTTAGCTCAAAAGGGAGTTCTTACTCTTTGACTTTCTTCTTGAAAAGATTACCTTCACGTCTTTAGGTCCTCTTGATGTGGTAGAAGGGGTTACAAGACGATCAGCGCTTTCTCTTGCGTTAGAATATGAAAAAGTTGGCATAACCGATGTAGTTAGCTCAAAAGGGAGTTCAGTCACTTTCGGATCCGAATTCAATGATTGTTGAGTGAACGAAGCCAAGTCAGTAGCCGATCAGGGCTTGAGAGATGCGAAACCTTAACTAGAAAAGGGATGGATGCCGCTTAACTGATTTAGGACTGAAAGAAGGCGAAACATGGATCCATACAGGGAGAAGTTAAATCAGGGCAGAGGATGGATGTAGCGGATTTGATCATCCTCTGCTCGTTTTGATCTGGAGCACCGACCAAAAGCGTCATGGGCGAACCTAATCGTCTCGCAGTTATGCGCACCAGCTCATAATCAGCCACAACCGATAAGAAGTCTGACTAGTCAAAAGAGAAGTACGCACCCACATTCGTCTACCTGGAAGTAGAAAAGCCTTTTTTTAAGGGATAGTGAAATTCCTGATCGAATAGATTCACCCGTAGTGGATAAGGAGGCAAAGCCAGAGGCAAGGCTATAAGCGCCTCTATCTATATGGGAAAATTTCTTGCTCAAGCTTATTGATCTGGGAAGGTACTGCTCGCTACTACTACATACGATGCAGTACGAATTTCTTATTATTCATTTCAAGGCTCGACCGGCCGGCTCGGAAGAGCGATCCAGGCATTGAAGAAAATCGTGATCAAAGACGGTAGAGTCCTAATTGCCATAGTCAGAGATTTAGATGTAGTTTCGGATGATCCAGATCTAATCGATTTAGCAGTCGCGCTGTTGCCCCCGAGTGAAGGTTTAGTAAGCATGTGAGTTAGAATGTACTATCCTCCCAACTGGTCAGCAAATGACGAGAGCGCGACTTCGTCAGTAAAAAAATGCTTGATGTGACCATGACTCCAAAACATATCGACCTGAGTTACAGAATAAGATTGACTTTCTTTTTTTCAAGAGGGAAATAAAAAAAGGGCTCTGTTGTTCCTCATTGCCCTGATATAATTCTAGTAAGAGCCCGTTCGTGCAAAATGGATAATTTAGGAAAAAGAAAGAAAGAGAAAATTTCCTATTATCTATATCCCCATTCGAAATACAAACATGGGAATAATCAGTAAAATATCTCTTTTATTGACATTAAAATGGTTACAAACGCTTTGCAAAACGATAATGAAAACAATTGATACAGTTTGATTCCTTAACTCAAAACTCAATTAGTAGAAAACTTCGTAAGTCCACCTCTTCCCCATACTACTAAAGATCAGGAAAATGAAAAGACTGACATTAAAGCCACCCAAGTGAGACTTACTATATCCATGTTCATTATGTCCCCTATCTCGAAGAATATGAAGGTCCATTAAAAAACAAACAGAATAGTGAAATTAATGGTGCAGAGTCAAAAAGGGATTCTTGCCCCTTCAAAAGGAATTCCTCGTTTGCGGCACAGATGCGACATTACCTTTTGTTTGGGTAATATCATATATTAGGTGGTTGTAAGGAGTCAAGCTTTCTTCATCAAAGTGACGCAGGTTCGCTGAACGCCCAACTTGCATCATGGTTGATACTGCTCTTACACTATGACATAATATTCGTACCATAAACAAGGTTTTGACCATCGACAACGCAAGGAAAGGACAGGCAGGAAGCGTGCTAATCAAATCCTATCCCTTCTTAGTCCTAGCTAACCTTTTTCATTCCCAGCTCCCTATGAGCTCATAGTTGCGTCGAGGAAGAAAAGCTTATTCCATCATTTCCAGTGGAAACTGAACTTTTTTTCAGTTAAGCCGAGTCCGCTTCGCACCTTTGCTACCGAGCATTCACTGTTTTTCACTCCTAAATCTACCTGGTATGGACTGCAACATCGATTCCTCTTGGCTTGATTTCAACATCCTCTCATAAGCCCGTGTATATAGTGTAGATAAGTCAAAGATGTTACTTTCATCGATCCGATTGCTCTTTCCCGTCTTTTGGAAAGTTAGCTCATAGGGCTGGCGCTGGTACTCTGTGGAAGATACGTGAATTGGCCTGTTGAACCGATCTTGCTTAAGGCAGTTCACCATGGCCGATACCTTCTCTTTAAGACTAGGATAGCATCTTCCTTCTCATATCTTTGCCTTTTTGATTCTTCTCCCAACGCTGCTCAAGAATCATTCAGGTATCTACTACGTAGGTACCCACTATTCTTTCTGAACCTGGGGCTTCGCTTGCTCGCCCACTTATCCATGTTCGTAGGTAGCATAGTATCTTTTGGTTTTCCATTTCCTTCAAGTACTTGAGTGAATTAACCATTCGCTTACTGACGTAGACCGCTCTCCTCGCTTTTGGTAGCCGGATCTTGATAAGACGAATAGGCAAAGTTGGCTTAGAAGTAGGGCCATCTTTATTATGTCAATTCTGGGTCAACCATATTCCCATCCTCGGCTTTCAGCCTTAGAGACTTGGAAACCGGAAGGTACAACTTGACTCAGGCCGGGCACTACCCAATGATCTTTTACCCGTTACAGTATAGGATACCACAACTAATTCATGACTCCTCTATCGAGCAATGCAACTCGAGATGGAATATGTATTATGAAATAAAAAAAGGTCAAAATTTGAGGCTCATAAACTTTGAAATTGCATAGGTGATGGCTTCAAACAGTGGTGTGATCCACACATACGAGAAGATACAAAAGGGTGGAGAATTTCCATCCATTTGATTTGCTGTCTCCTTCGCTACCTCAGGTCATAATTATGCAATTGGCCTAGTTGGAGTTCTGACTATAGCTGTAACCGCACTCATATTGGGGAGAAGTGTACGATCCTTGATCAAACTATCAATCTCATAAGAGAAGAAATATCGTATCAAAGAGGGATCGTTTTGATTCGAGGCCGATCCCCTCTCCCAACATGCAAGCACTAAGTTAAGGCCCCTGACGCAGTCTTCTTTTTTTTTGTCCTTTCGATGCTATGACCAATGCCCTAAACTAAAATAGGCCTCACAAAGCAAAGAAAGCTACCTGAAAAAAAAAGCAAGGTGCACCTTGGATTGAAATCAATAAATTCAAGAATTAAAAAAAAAAAAATGAATCGTCATAAAGGCACCTCAGAGGGGCGGGAGGCCCAACTGCTTCTTCATTCAAGGGGGAGGAAACTTGCTTTCCACTAGGCGAGAGGTAGACCTAACTTACCTACCTACTCATCAATCACGGTGTTTAGCTGCCTTCACTGATAGACCTTTATTGTATTGGAATTAAGTGCTCATCTTTTTACTGTTGTTAACTAATCTTTTTTTAGTTTGATTTTTCTCTATGTTAGAACATTTCTATGAACGCTATTCTGATCTAAGTGGTCTCATTTTGTGTCCCGTGCTAGGAAACATTACTCTTCTTTTCATTCCAAATTCAAGAATACGATTGATACGATTGATTGGTCTGTTCGCTTCTCTTATTACTTTTTTGTACTCTTCTGTTCTTTGGATACAATTTGATCCTTCTACGGCCAAATCTCAATTTGTGGAAAGCCTTCGATGGCTTCCTTATGAAAACATCTCTTTTTATTTGGGTATAGATGATATCTCTTTATTCTTCATGATATTGACCACATTTCTGATCCCTATTTGCATTTTACTGGGTTGGTCTGGTATGAGAAGTTATGGGAAATAGTATATTATAGCATCTCTAATTCGTGAATTTCTAATGATCGTCGTGTTCTGCATGCTGGATCTTCTACTATTCTATGTTCTTTTCGAAGGCGTGCCAATCCTTATGTTATGCAGAGCTGAGCATCTTCTATTCGCCAGGATCAAGCTTTTCCTCTGCAGGGGCCTTGTGCAGTAAACCCCCTACGGGCAGTCGTCCGTTGTCGTAAAGTAGCCCCCTCAAAGCTTTCGGGAAGAGGGGTAGTCTTGTGCATAAGCATAACATTTCTAGTCGAACCCACCCAATTTAATGGCGAAGAACTGAACCTAACAGACACATCTTTTTTGGGGAGGGCACTTTGAGTAGTGGGTACCTTGTAGGACCTCGACTCTCCTGCTCGAGTCTTGTATGAATATGTAGGAAGGGGTGCTCCTAGGTGTGTGTAGGAGTTGTGTTTGTTCACGAGAATGGGTTCCTCGTTAAGTCAGTTTGGAGGGTGTGGACACACTTGTGCGAATTCAGGTAACGGCTACAAGGAAGAAATCGAAAGGAAATAGTACCTAACCAGGGATGGACGTTAACTGGTAAGCTACCGAGGGTGGGGATAATCGTCCAGGTCTCATTGTGAAACAAAAAAGCCGCCCCGCGTGGGTTGGTTCCTCTGTCGTCACTGGGGAGCTATTGGCGGGGAGACCAACGGATAAGTTGTGAAAACAAATGGGAGGGGAGGATCGACCCATTCAATAGAATTCCGAAGAAAGACTGTTGGCAGCAGGTGGAGACATTGGAGCGAGCCCCTTCAAATCAAAAAAGGAAATACGGGCAGGGTAGAGCTCAGTGGAGTGTTCGAGAATAGGGTAAGGTCCTGTCCTTAAGATTTAGATCAAAAAAGACTTCTAAACCTTGTTCAAGTGTCGCGTACAAGTTCCGGCTAGGATGATTGGGAAAGATCAAACCAAAAAGATCAGCTCACATCACAGCACAGTAGTAGTAGCGTAGAGGCCATAAGTCGGGGAGCGGCCATAACATAAGGCTATTACTTTCACATCTCTCTTACGATATCCTCCAATATAACGAGAGAGAGATCCGCTTGTGTGAGCAACCCGACGGTGCATTGCATGTGCTCTACAGGCCGTACTCCATCTTTCTTCCCAATGAGCCCCTTTAGAAGACGGGCCTGACGTTCGGTTCGAAAGGCGTGGTTTTGAGTCTGTCTCCAACCCCTCACGTCGCTAGCAAGTGAGCGGTTCTTTCGAGCAGGAAGCAGGCTGGGCCTGGAGAGCTGGCATCTCCCGCAACGCAAGCAGTATTGTCCACCACTACCCGAAAAGCAAAAGATTCAAGAGCCCAAGCTGAAAATACATGCATAAATAGTGGGCTAATGACAAGGGCCAACGATGGAAGCTCGAGACGGAGCCGTATGATGCGGAAGTCTCATGTGCGGTTCCCTGAGAAGGGAGTAGCTACCTACTGGAGCTTCGACCAGCCACTACCGGTCAATTCTGCATTGGGGTCACCCCTTACTCTACCATTATTATACGGGTATGGGGTTCAAGACAAAGAAAGATCAAGGCAGCATATCAGTTTTTCCTTTATACTTTACTTGGATCTGTTTTTATGCTATTAGCTATTCTGTTGATTCTTCTCCAAACAGATACCACCGATTTACAAATCTTATTAACCACAGAATTTAGTGAGCGGCGCCATATCTTTTTATGGATTGCGTTTTTCGCCTCTTTCGCTGTTAAAGTTCCTATGGTACCAGTTCATATTGGTTACCCGAAGCTCATGTAGAGGCACCCACGGCAGGATCCGTTATCTTAGCAGGAATTCTTTTAAAATTAGGAACTTACCGGTTTTTAAGATTTTTAATATCTATGTTTCCTGAAGCGACACTTTGTTTCACTCCTTTGATTTATACTCTAAGAGGAATTGCTATAATATATACTTCCTTGACCACTTTAAGATAGATCGATCGTAAGAAGATCATTGCTTACTCCTCAGTAGCTCATAAGAATTTTGTGACTATTGGTATGTTTAGTCTGAACATACAGGGAATTAGAGGTAGCATTCTACCGATGTTAAGTCAGAGACTAGTTTCTTCAGCCCTTTTTCTATGTGTTGGTGTTCTATATGACCGATATAAGACACGACTTGTTAGATATTACGAGGGTTTAGTGAGCGCCATGCCGAATTTCTCGTTAATTTTCTTCTTTTTCACTTTGGCCAATATGAGTTTACCTGGTACTAGCAGCTTTATCGGGGAATTTCTCATCTTAGTAGCAGCTTTCCAAAGAAATAGCTTAGTAGCTATATTAGCAGCACTTGGGATGATTGTAGGCGTGGCCTATTCCCTTTGGCTATATAATCGTGTGGTTTCTGGGAATTTAAAACCCGACTTCCTCCATAAATTCTCCGATCCAAATGGCAGAGAAGTTTTCATATTTATACCCTTTCTTGTTGGAGGGGCGACCGTCCGTTAAACTACCAAAGAAAAAAGGGTAAACCAATGTGATCATGACATTGTAGGTGCTTGCGATAGGACGGATGCGACTTCCCGTTCTTGGTTTGGGTGGCATAGCCCGTTGCTCTAGTCCCCCCCTTTTTTGTTTGATCCATTTCTTATTTATGACGGGTACTTGACTTTACTGAGAAAATCAGGCTCCCGTAGGGGAGCTCACATTTTTTAGCTAAGCCGTATGAAGTTGGGTGAGACCGAGAGAAAGAAAGGACGGAGGTTACCCTAGTAATGGCATTTCTCGGCCGTGTCTCCGAGGGACAGTTGAACGAGCGACTCATGAATGCTGCCAGATCGAACGAGTCAATAACTCGAATGCCTTCGGTCTGTTTTTTGAGTAAGAATCACAACGTTACCTTACCTTCACCATGATACGGACTCCAACTTCTTATGGCAGAGCACGAGGTAGAACGCGTTCTTGATGATGATGAGAATAGAAACCAGAAGCATGACTGAAGTCTTCATGGTTCAAGATAATCAAACCATCAATAAGAGTAACGTAAGCATGAGACTTTTTGGTAGTACCGGTGAACCAGATGGCCGTAGCGATAAAATCTGGGACGAAGGACTCATAGTATCTCTAATGATCCGGCAAAAGTGAAAGACCCCCTAACGTAATTCGAATGGAGGCTGACTGCTGAGCCCACTCTGGCCTTGAAGCGTAAGCCCCTGTGGTTAAGAGCTGGAGCTGCCATTGCTTATGGCGTTAGCAATGGGAGGGGCCCCAGTAGAGAGAACAGCAAGGATAACGAGCGCTCCGCCTGCAGCGGCAGGAGCAGCGGGCAAGTGCTTGGTGGGCTAACACCCCAGTGAACCGGGAAGAGCACTCGACAAAAAGAGGACACAAACAGCTTTGACGAGCCCTGCAGAGCTTTCAACAAAGCTTTGGGACCCCTGGAGGTCAAACCAATGGAAATCGGGGCTCGTCCCTGGTTAATATTGGATCAAAGAATAAGGGGCCATAGCGCTGACCTCTTTTTTTATTGATTCAATATAATATGGAGGTCATACAGTTCCCTACCGTGACAACATAAACTCTCAATGGATGCACACTGGGCATACTTTTGTAATGCATCTTTCTCGTGGCGGAAACCGAACAACAGGGAAAGACCCGGCCGACCTGCCCAGGTTGCCTTGGCGAGCTTGATTTAACAGAGACTGGGGAGTCAAAAGACTTCCGTTTCCGTTCTTGGTTTGTGGTCTTCGACCCCTCTCGATCTTTTTCGTAGTTAGGAAGGGGCAAGGAGTCTAAATCAATGGACATTAATGAACCATCATTGATAGACGTTGCACATGACACGATCAATTCGGCTCAAGGTCCGGTGCTAATAGAAGTTGCTTACTCTCCGTTTAGCGAAGGAAAAGGGCAGGACTCTTTTTTCGTAGCAATAGTGGGCGGGCCTCATGAGATCTATGCCAGCCACCGGAATCAAACAAAGGTCGAAGGACCGGCAGATTGATTATGGGACATAGCTAAGCCCTCGCTTGGTGGCATTCCCTGACCTAGCAGCAAACGCGCGCGCCGTGCCTGAATTCATACCAGACCAGACTTTTCTTTATTTGAGCTGCTCCCCCGTTGAACAGAGTTAGGTTATTTGCCTCTACAGAAGAAGTGTACTTCATACCGTCCAAAGGTCATATAGATCGGAACTCGGAGCGATAAGAACGAAAGGGTTGGTGTGGCCACAGCGGAAACTACTAGCACTTAAAAAGGTGGCGATTTTCAGGTAGTTCACTTCAAGCTTACATGAATTTTTGAAAGGCCTTCGCATTCCTAATCCGGTAAGGCCGGGTAGCTTTGTTTGCCTGCGCTTGGCGAATCGCATCCCGCACAACGACATCGCTCTTTAGCGTTCTCGCTCAGTGTTTGCAACAGCTGGGAAGGCAATTGCAGAAGCGAATCCGATCGCCCGCCGACCATCAAATACGAGATTGGGCCCCTTCTCAAAAATTGGATGGAATGGCCCACCCTGCCCAAGAGCGCTTGTGTCATATGGGTACTCATGGCTGGAAATAACCCTTATGGTTTTGATATCCGGTAGGAATAATAAGAATCAAAGCCCAGGTTGGTTGGTGAGCCTAGTGAAAGGAAACTTTCTAGCTTGGTTTCGAGAGCACCTTTTGGGTTAAAGATTTTTTTTGCCTTATGTTATGATCTAAATGCTGAACTATTGACTCTACTTGTTCGGATGGTTGTTCACCCCAAAGTGTTCCTGGGCCGCACGCATACATCTGTAAGTACCTTAGTGCAACATGGAAAATTTCATTGAGAGGAATCAGCAAAGAAAATAAATACAGGTAAATTAATGTGTATTTAAAAGATTGTCCTCGGGGTGAAGAGTGTCCACATGAGTTCGTTCAGGTATCTACACAGGCCTATGGTATTCTATTATGTCGGGAATGACGATTGCTCCACCTAAGTAGAACAAAAACGAAGAATTGAAAAAGGGGGGGCAGAAGCTTCGCTTCCGGTAGCTTGCTTACTCTCCCAGTTAGAAGAGGGCTCTTTGACAGATTCTTTAGACCAAAGGGCATCACCTTGTAACATAACATGCCCTTCTACTTAATATGGTCGTAAACGCTGTTTTCTCTCGGTCTTCTTCGGCCATGAAGATCTGCTTATATCAAGAGAAAGCATCCATAAAGGACAGCATCCCGTGTCCAACGATGAAGTCCACCAGAATGTCAATGTGAGGAAAAAATCATCTTTTGGGCTTGCCTTGTTTAGGCTTGGACTTACGGAACCTGCTTTCAAATTGAGGCGTCAAAGGCGAAGAAGCGTGATCATCCATCCTTAACTAGATGCCTTACCCTCCCGTATGGCTATGGGAGCGGGCCTACTTTTGATCCACTTTTTGACTATGGAGCTGGGCAGCAAGCAAGTGAATGTGATCTTCCCCTCTATAAGCCAGTGTGTGCGAGCAAAGCTCACACCTTATAGGTTGACACTGTCGTCGGCAACTTTTGCTTCTCTACCGTATTCATTTATTCATTCTTTGGAAGCACACGTGACTTGATAGTGTAAGTATAAGACCAAAGAATGCAAACTTTGAATAGCTTCACCGCCCCCAGCTTACTTTATTTATTCCATAAAAAAAGAAGAAGGCGCTGTAAGCGATAGTAGGTGTAGGTCTTTCTTTCCAGTCGGATTCATTAATGCAATGGAACTCCAGAACTTGAAGAACTAGCCTTGGAATTTATTCAAATCAAAATCTTTTAGAAGCTAGCATTGCGTTTTGACTTTTCTTCGTTGACAGCCAGTAGTTGCCGAACTAGCCTTCCTTGCCTTCAGCCTAGCTGCCCTGTCTTAGCTAGCCCTTGATGACTGGCTGACTTGCTTTCTTGTCCTTGGCCTTCTGACAGGATGCTGACGTTGCTACTGCTTTTAGCTAGAATGCCTGGCTTCGCTCTACTCAAAGTGGAGACAACGACTAAGAAGATTGATGACAGTAGAAGACCGACGCTTTACGACTTTTCTGTTATTAGACTAACGCTTTCTTATGTCTGCCATTAGCTTAAGGCGTTTGTAATTTCGGGCTTCAAAGTGGGAAGCTTTATAGTAAGGGGTGAAACGGCTTGTTTGGCTTTCTTCTTTCTGACTACAAGGACTAATAACCCTCTTTTCCAACTCTACTCAACTTTTTCACTCCATGAACTTTTGAAAGACTTCAGACTTCTCTGCTAAGTCCCTGCGAGTAAGAATCAATAAGTGATTGTATATAAGGCGCTGGGCTTGCCTAAGCATGTGGAGTGGAGACTTTGCTAAAGATGTCTGCTTGAATGAGCTGGTCAACTTCTCCGTTCTCCTGTACATGCACAAAGAATGTCTGAGCCCCTCTTCCTTTCCTGAACCTGTGAGAACACTAGTTGAATATGCCAGCAAAGACTTCATTTAATAGAAAAGAAGTTACATCCATCATAACAATGTCCTTTTTCTGTGTTGAGTAACAGGGCATAACTAGATAGCTATTTTTGTTTTAGAATAAACGATTTATTTGGGGTAATGAGATAGACCAGCCGCTTGGGGTTGTGTTTGAACCGGCTGGTCGAAAGTGGGATGGAGCCCTGGGATGTGGCCTGTTGATGAGTCAGATAAAACAACTCTAAGTCAAAACATCAAGGAGGAGGGCCATATAATAGTTGCTAGTCTTACTTCTACGGCATGGCAGAAAGCTAAATTGGGTTTCAGTTTATATCCTTTCTTATCTTAGATCGATTTTTCTCTTTTTGTCTTTCAATGCCATCTTCAGGCGATCGAATACTCTATCTAAGAGGTAGATTTCCCTCGAAAGTCGGTCATATTATATATGATGGATACGAGTGGGCCAGAAAAGTGAATAGGTATCAGGCCAGGTTACTTTTTTGAGAGTCCTAAGGTGAGCCAATAGGTAGGTTTCATACGGTAGGTCCAAACACTCTAACGATCTCCAAGGCTCACTATTCTTATGATTCCGTCCATGGGGATCCAACCGAGCTTGCTTTGATTGTATTTCCTGTCCTTCTCCTAACTATCCAGTTGCAGCAAACAATGCCTTTCCTCCACTCGATATTTCTTAGGGCTAGCAATAAGATTGTCTGGTGGGCCTAGGTAGGGGTAGACCCTAACGTATTAGTGATACAAAAATCACAGGTGTTAGGCTAATAGCAGGTGGGTCACCTGTTTAATTTCTTGCTGTCCCTGCCCCCGTCCTTTACTTACCAGTAATAAAGTACCTGGTCTTTTCATGCTTTTAACTCAGTCTTTTAGGAAAGTGGCATAGATGAATAGTGGGTTCCATCGGTTCTAGGTTGGGGGCAAATGCATATTCCGATTAACCTCGTATACAGTCATCTGCTAGGCAAGTGAGAAAGCTACTTTCTAAATCTTATGCTTAAGGCATCCAGGATAAAAAGTCCCCCGATCTTTCTTTTATAGATCTATTTCTAGTCTTAAACTCCTTCAGTTGAAGAACAAATATAAGCCTCTGGAGTTGCTAGCAAGCAACGAGGAAGAATTCTATCAACTGGCAAGGAGAAAGGAGTATTTCAACCCAGCCAGGACTGGGGCCTAGGCCATTTTCAAGTAGTTCAGTTGAAAAAAGTTATAGCAAGCCAAACGGCATGAGGGATTGGAATGTAGAGGGGGCATTGGTTAGGCCAAACGGCATAACCAAAAATTCGTAATGTCCATCATGGGTCCGGAAGGCTGTCTTTTCCACATCTTTGGGATCCATTCTTACTTGCCAATATGCTGATCTTAGGTCAATCTTAGAGAAGTATGCTGCCCCAAGCAACTCATCCAACAATTCTTCAATGACTGGGATTGGGAATTTGTCCACGACAGTGTGTTTATTTAACTGTCTATAGTCCACGCATAAACGCCATGTTCCATCCTTTTTTTTAACCAACACAATGGGAGATGAGTAAGGGCTCTGTGAAGGTCTCACCACGCCTGCTTCCAGCATTTCTTGAACGGTTTTTTCAATCACATCCTTCTAAAGTGCCGGATATCTGTATGGTCTTACATTAACTGGGGAGGTCCCTTCCTTGAGAATGATCTTATGATCATGGCTTCTATATGGGGGTAAGGTCTTTGGTTCTTTGAAGATACAGTAAACTCCTTAAGAAGAGCAGATTATCTGGCCTCTGATGTCTGAATTTGATCCTTTGTTGCCCCAGATTCAGTTGCTAGGAGTTGAATGGCAAATAGGTGAGCTGACTGTAGTGCTGTTTTATGAAAGGCCTTCCCATTTAGCCATTCCATCATAGACTTCCTGGTTCCCCTTAGTACCATCCTCCTTCCTTTAAAGGAAAATTCCATTTTAAGCTCCTCAAAGTCCCATAGAATGGGACCTAATGTGGCCAGCCATTGTACTCCTAAGATCATTTCACAGCTCCCTAAAGGCACAAGCAGGACATCAGCTGTAAATGATTGCCCTAGTAGAGACCAAGAAAAGTCTTTGCACATTGTACTGCAGGTAAGCTGTTGACCATTAGCTACAGCCACCTGCAAAGGGGGAATTTGTCTAGCCTTACAGTGAAGTCTTTTGGCCACTGAGATATCGAGGAAGTTATGAGTGCTCCCCGAATCAATTAATATGTGCAGAGTTGCTCTTCCCGCTCTTCCATTTATCCTCATGGTCTGATATGCATCAGTACCATTAAGGGCATGCAAAGAGATATGAGGCACCCCATCTTCTGTATGTACTTCTCCCTAGGCTGCCACATCCGGCAGCTCTTCTTCCTCTTCTTCCATCTCCCCTTCTTCTTCCCCGATAATCTCTAATTGGTAAACCTGAGCCCTGCATTCGTGTCCCGGAATATACTTCTCATCACAAAAGAAACATAGATTCTTAGCCCTTTTTTCTTCAATCTCTTTAGCACTTAAAATCCGACCAGGATTTCTAGGTTTAAAAGATACTGATTATGCACTGCTGGCTAGCTGTGAAGGGGGCTGTCTTGAGGAGGAATATTTCTTCTGAACCCCTCTCTGGAAAGTTAGGGGTGTATCCCTATCACTGTTGTTCAAGCTCCTTGTGAATGTGGGGGTTTTGTCTAGGATGGGTTTGCTTTTCTTGGCAATAGAAACAAGGGTAGCTTCTTGTAACTTTGCCAGACAATAGGCATCATGTATGGTTTGTGGTTTGAACATTCGAACAGCATTTTGAATTTCATCATATAACCCACTAAGAAAACAACTCACAGCATGTGAAGTAGGTAATTCCACTTGATTGAGCAGGGCATCAAAAGATTGTTGATATTGCTCCACAGTTCCTTATTGTATGAGTTTCATCAGTTCTGCTAACGAGTCATCAAAAGGTTGTAAACCAAACCTTGCTGTCATGGCTCTTTTATACTCATCCCACCCGGGCCAGATTCCATTCCTTCCTTTCATAAAAGATTGATGCCATATTAGGGCCTTGCCAGTCAAATGTATAGAGGCGACTTTGCCCTTAAGACTATCAGGGGTTCCCTCAACTTCAAAGAATTGCTCACATCTATAAACCCACCCCTGAACATCATCCCCATCAAAACGAGGAAAATCTACCTTAGAAAGTCGAGAAAAACTGAGGTTACCATTATTGAAGTTGCTGCCACCTGACTCTGTTGTTGTTGCGATTTGCAGCACCTGTCTGCTCAGCCCCGTAATTAGCTCATTCAGGTTTGCATTAATCCGATCTTGTTTCTCCTGTTGTTCTTCAAATTGCTTCTTGATTGATTGCTGAAATTCGATCCAAGCATTTTGCATATTCTGGCATAGTTCCTCGATTCTTCTTTGCTCATTTCCTCTGGTATTATCAGAAATGGCCATGGCTGGGAACCAACAGTGGATCTTACTCAGAACTCGACTTGCTCTGATACCAATTTGTTAGAGCTTCTCTAGGAAATCCTGAGATTTCAAGGAGAAAGAGACTTGAGAGAATTATAGAGAGAGAGACAGATTGTTATTGATAATGTCTGCCAGTTTGTATACAAGGCAGAGTAAAATATTAATACCCCCCTGTATTTCCCTCTCTTCCCATACAACAGAACTCAGTAACAACCTAACGGCATAATAACCAGGGCCCCACTTGCTTAACAACCTTCCCTTAAACGATCACGTGCCCAGCTCGTGAGGTTGATAAACCTATATCAGAAACCATGTAAAGGAGCTCGAAAAGCCTAAAGTTAGAAGCTTCAATTTTGATATGTCTTTCTCAATGTCTGTAATTGATGAATCTTACTTCATTCAAATTATCTCCCTTCGCTCTCTGCTGAGGCTTGAAAAATTTACAGGTATAATGGCTTCTCATGGTGCCTCTTACAGATCTGTGAGCAATTAAAAGTTAAAAATCTAGTACTGCAGCTATTGACCATCTAAGAAAGCATAGTTAAGGAGAGTGAAAAAGGAATCCTAATATTCCTTATTTTTTTCCCCTGATGCGACTTCTCCATATGAGTGTCAAATGCTCAGAGAGTTGACAAAGAGCAAGCGGAAGTGAAAGAAAAGAAATTCAGGTATAGGCAAACTAATTCAACCCAAATTTTAGGTAATCCCATTTACTCAATTTGAATGCTCTTCCTTCATCTTCATACCAACTTAATTCCATCCACTCTCCTCAAAATTCAGGCTTACCCAACTGAAATTTGGTTGATTTTATAACATCGGTATTGCTTAAATTCTGATTTCTGTGGCAAAATTTTTTTGTCCACAACTCATATTAGTGAATTGCTAAGAAATATTGCCTGAAACATTGTAAGACTATATAAGATAGAAGACCCGCTTTAGAAATGCCTTAAGCTCTGAGTTTTGTTTGAGAGGAGAGATAAGAGAGAGAGAGAGAGAGAGAGAATGAGGAAGATGATGGTGGAGGAAGAGGAGTGGTGTTCAAACTCGAACTTATTCGTGTACTTCTTATTATACTTGGTTTACTTCCATTTTCCATCCCCCTGTTGTTTTGATGGAGAAGAAAGGTAACGGCAGTGGAGGTTAATGAAGAGGGTTAGGGAAATAAAGATATATTAAGGGTATTTTTATCAATTTGATTAATATTTAATTGTGCAGTGACGAAGGGATAACTTGCAGACAGTCTTTAGAATATAAGGACACCATTTGGAAAAAGTTTAAAACAATAAGATCAATTGGAATTGATCAAAATTAAGTATCACCAAATGTAAGTTCCCTAGAACTTATTAATTCCAAATTAATTTGACGATTGCTAATGTTACATGAAATATTTTATATCGAAGTTAAACTAATTGTAATGCACTTTCATAATTATTAGTTGTGAATTAACTTTCATAATTACTAATGCCGCATAAACTATTTTATGGTAAGACTAAACTGATTGTGAAACAAGTTTCAAAATTTGCAATTTACTAACAGTTACATTTGGAAAGACATTTCACAATTCAAGAACAAATTCACTGATTACCTTTAATGCCCCACTTGTGAGCGATATTATGAATCTAGCATTCTGTCATTATGATATTGCATAAGTGATGGTATCTTTCGATTTAGACCGCTTGGTACTATGAGTAACTCCAAGCCTCAATGAAGTGTATGGTGGCTAGAAAAGCATAAACAACAGCTACTAACTTATAGCTAGAGATACCACACAAAGTATCACATGAAATTTCAAGGAGATATATCTAATTTTAGCAGCATTATCATCATGTATTTATCCTGATTTCATGAATGTATCTAAGAATCATCATCGATCAAAGAAATTATGTAATTGCAAATAAGAAGAATGATATAGCACAATGAAAAATAAACCTATTAAATTTCTTTGACGTATGGCCCTTATGAACAACATCGATCAAAGAGGTTGGCTAAGCAACGACCCTTGATTTCCTTTCCCCAGGTATGTGAGAGAAGGATGAAAGTTGGTCTGATTGAATAAGGTTAAGTGATGATTAGAGAAGTTTTTTTGCTTCTTAAAAATGTTTTTGTTAACTGGAAGAGGAAGAGAGTACCTTGGGAGAAAGACAGAGAGTTTCTGCTAGGTAGTGGACCGTTTAGAGAGAAATGCATAGAGGTTCCTCTAGGAGGCAGATAGCGATGAATGAGAGGGAAAGACTCCCTTTTTATAGTTGACTAAGTACACTAGGCTATAAATCAAAATATTTTGCACGAAAAAATCAAATAAAATAAAAAATATAATAAAAAGTAAATGATTTTAAAATTAATCAACTTATAAATCATATATCACAAATAAGATGCAAATTATGAGAAGGTAATACTGGTATGATTGCCTAGCGGCAACTACTGGCCTTCAAAAGTTAACATTGGACCTCGGTGGCATTTGTGATAATGCCGACACTTGCGTTTTGGGTCAATAATAACGTCAACGATTAAATGGATTGCTTTGGAATAGATTACAGCCAAGTAATGCCTAACCACAACTCCTGCTCCTACCATGCCATGCTCAAGGTGACAAATTTAGGCTTACATGCCTGCAAATTGTTCTAAAATTGGAATTTTGTATTTTTGTGAAATTACTTTGGATCTTTCTAGGCTTTCCAATATTTTTGAAAACCTTTTTAGGAAGTTTTTTTCCACAAAGAAATACTTTTGTTTATGAACTAGCTGTTAAGAATTTCAGTATGTTGCTGCTTTACCCTTGGTGGGTTGCATAACTGCACCATTAGGTGATAATGCACTGGACATATAAACATACAATCAATCTAAAATCACAAAGGCACCAACTTGGCACGTATCAATCAATACCTAAGCATTCCCATAGACACCTAATTTGTGACTTCCACTAAGAGTTTAACTCATCCTCCTAAATAAGCTAGTGCACTATATCATACCCCGTAGTTCTTTTTTAGCTACATCTGTAACTTATTGTTACCCTTTGAACTTTATGGCTAGATGTACACTAGAATAAAGTTGGATTCCTATTACAAATGATCATGTACAAAAGGAATTCCCCTCCCCCAAAAAAAAAGAATTTCAAACTTATTTTAGCATAAATGCTTTTCTTTAAGTCCCCTGGAAAACCTTCACTCAAAGGGCCTATTGAAATTTGATTCTATATCACATAAGCAATAGTAGCGATATTACTTTCAAACAATTGTCTATGCCTAAGGTTAATATTGATCAATGTTATATTTGCATAGGATTTCATAACTATTTGAGAGTCATTTTATGGGATTAATATGCTTAATTGTATGATCTATGGTCCTATTTCTTTTATTATGCTTGGTTTTGCTTCTTTGAGACGTGTTTGTAGATTTCAATCTTGTGAACCCAAAATATGTTGGTAGAACAAGGATTTTGAGCCTTCTGGAACAAAAAAGATAACAAAAGATGTCTAAAGACACCCCACATGGATAAACCGCAGCCAGAACCATGGTCTAGGAGGATCTAGGAGAAGCAGGTGGAGGAAAAAAGAGTGGACAACAAGACCAACAGCCATCATAGATTGCCCATGATAGGGCCCATGGTCCGCCATAGGCCCAACGGTAAGGCCGTGGTGGTCCCTCTTCCCTGAGTTAGCTTGATTTCTTCGTAGCTTTTCGTGCTCCAAGCATTTTAGGACGTTTATAGCCTTTGTTTCCACAATAAAAGTTAGTTTTGCCTGCTTTGTTAGCATCCCATTCCATCATCTATCATCATCTTCCATCTAAAAATCACCATTAGAAGAGAATTAAAAAAGAAAGGAGCAAAGATTAAGTAACCATTGATCGTCATCCGAGGCACTTAAATAAGCTTTTCTTTCCTTCTCTTTCATTTAACTTATCTTTAGTTTAAATTAAGAACCTAGAGTTGTTTGCTTTGTTAATTTCAATAATGGTGAGTAGATTCCTTAATCTAGGGGTTGCAAACCTGAACCAATGTTGTTGATCTTGCCAGTTTGATCTTTGTGCACTTTGAATCCTTGCTTTGTTATTTCATTATAGTCCTTTAATTTTGATTGCCATTGTGAGGTTTTTGGTCAACGTTTTGCATGTATTTTAGATGCTAGATCAATGTACTGAAACATCAAGATTAGCATCACAAAACTTAGACTTGACTTAGTGTAATAATCACTTAAGAAAGTGTTATGAGTTGAGGGGTATTAAGATCATTATGTTCTTAAAATTGATTCAATTTGGACCTAATCAAAATTGGTAATTAATTTAGTTAAGTTAATGCAACCCATTTTGAAAGAAAGTTGCGAATTCTCTAACGTTATCGACTATTGAAATCAATCGACATGTAGAAAAGTGCTTGTTACACTAGTAGATTGACACATCATTAGGTGATGTTTCCTATAGACATTTTTAGACATTGAATTTATCCCTAGTTGTTTAACAATTGTTAGATAAAACCAAATCAAGTTTTTGATTCCACTTAGCAAACTTTCAAAGAAAAACTAAGTAATTCAATCCAGCCTTTGAGGGGATGCCCACGATCTATATTACAATGCCTGTGCACTTGCTGTAGCGATCACGTTTTTGGCACCATTGTTGGGGACTAGATTTGGATATTAAGCTGGCCTTATAGTGTTTGATTATGCATTTTTCTTTTGTTTTCTTTTGTTTTCCCCATTTTACTCTGCTTTGTGCGTTATGGTTTTGTGTAGGTTGCTTCCTTTTTATGCACGATTGCCTCGGTGTTGGGGCACTCTCTAAGTTTGACCCTGAGATTGAGTGAAGTTTTCATAGACTAAAGAAGCAATGAAAGTTAGAAGAGGAGCAAGAAGCAGCCAACACCATACCTAGGATGGTAGGTGAACGCGAGCAAAGGAGGACCCTTTGGGATTATATCACCCTCAAAGTTCACGACATCATCCTAAGCACTACTGGGCCGCCTGTGAATACTAATAATTTTGAGCTCAAGCCCATCCTTATTTCAATGGTGCAATAATTACAATTGGGTGCGTGGCAACCCCATGGAGGATACTAATTTGCACCTTTTGATTTTCCCAGAGGTGTGTGATACCTTAAAGATCAATGCTGCCTCTGGTGATGCTATCTACCTCCATTTGTTTCGCTTCTCTCTTAGGGACAAAGCGAGGGCATGCTTCACTCTTTGCCCTCGGGTTCTATAACCACTTGGGATGAGCTCACTAAGGCCTTTCTTTTTAAGTTTTTTCCCTCTTAGTAAGACCACGAGCTTCAGGGATCAAATTACATTATTGCCTCAATAGGAGGATGAGTCACTATATGAAGCATGGGAGCACTTCAAAGACCTTTTAAGCTTGTGCCCATATTATGGTCTTTAAAATCGATGATTGTGCAAGCGAACTGAAATGTTGTCACCCAAACCATGAGGTTTATGATTGATAAAGTGGCAAGAGGCACATTGATAGAAAGACGGAGGAGGAAGCATACAACCTCATTGAGATGACACTGAACAATTACTAATGGTCTAATGAGAGGACTCCTTCCAAGAATGGCAGAGTTAAATTTGATGTTGATGCTTTAAATTTTCTTGCCACTAAAATGAATGCCATGACTCAGAGGCTAGATCATTTAAATGTTAATGCAATGAATGCATGTGCCCAGTCCCCTCCTTGTGATAGTTATGCATCGTTTGACCATGTAGCTTTGGGTTGTCATGTTAGTAGTCCTTTTGTCCAATCCTCTAGTGACCAAGTTGCATATGTCAATAACTTCCAACCCAGGCTAAATTATGACTCATATTCTAACACCTTCATTCATAGCTGGAAGAACAATCCCAACTTGCCGTATAGGAGTGATTCTCTCCCTTTTTTTCTAAGCCAATGCTGGGCCCTCACCTCCCAATTTTCAAATACCTAACTTCTCTCCAGAAGTCCCACAAAATTCCAATTTAAGGGTCCTAATAGAGAGCATGCCGTTGGCATAATAGAAGCAAGATGAGGATATTAAGTAACTACCCTCTAAGGTTGATATGTTTCAATTGTGTTTCTGTTTTTGTTTTTGTTTTAGATTGAGTTTATTTCTATTTTCGTTTTTGTGTGTCAACAAGAAAAAAATATTAAAAAAATGCTTTTCTTTTGTGTTTGTGTTCATTTTATATTTTGTGTGATGTTTGAGTATTTTTGGTCTTTCTTCTATTTTGGTAGCATAGTTTTATTTTTATTAGTTTATTTTGTTTTGTTCACTTAATTATTTGAGCTTTTTGTTTTTGTTTTAGTCATTAGTTTGTAAATACTATCCTAGATGCATTTTCTTTCCTAAAAAGAAAACAAAAAAAAATTAAGAACTTAAAAATCCAAAAAAATGGAAAAAAAAAATACTAGATTCAAGAATGCCAAATTTTAATTTCCCACAATATGAGCATGAACATTTCTGGCTATTTATCGCGACTTAATGATTATCGTGCTCAATTGAATCTAAATTTTCAAAAATGGAAAATTTGTGAGGTCATTGCTATGGGTCTAAATTCTGAATCTTGAGGTTATATTGAGTCCATTTTTCTTAGAGGTCTATTAGGATTATTATCTAAAACTCAAGATGAGGTATGGGATTTCTTTGAAAAATTAGCTTGGGATACTTATGAGTTTGAACAAGCTAAAAATAATTTTGGATACCTAACTTCTTATGAGTCTGTTTTTCTTGCTAATTCTTCCCCCCATGATCATTTTATAAACTCATATGACCCATCTTCTTTTTATACGTCTCCTGTGTTGTGCGAATATTGTGACTCTTATGATCATGATACTTATAACTATCCATACCGTACTTATGTTGGTGCTACCTGTGCAAGTATGGAAAAGAAGATAAATGAATTGACTGATAAGATGATAGAGAACATGAAAGTGAGAATTAATGAATATTCTCAATGTTTTAATCAAGTAGGGAGAACTGTAATGAGCCTCACTCTAGTTTAGGATCTTCTAAACCTGAAGTTAGTCTTTGTGATGATTTTGAACCCTTTTATTCTGCTAGGCCTAACTTGAATGAAGAGATGCCTTTGCCTAGTCTAGATCAAGAGAGTGACTTCCCTTTGTCATTATCCCCTGCCTTGCACCTGAATTTAGCTCACCTATAGACGTCAGTGAGGATGTCCTAGTTTCTGCCGACCCACCCACCACTTTAAATGATTCTTTTGACTTTGACGAGGGTGATGAATGTGGGAACCCTAGTGAGTTAGATTTGAGCGTCACAACTGACTTTGAGCACCATGTTAGATGAGTCAGATGATACTATTTCACAGGAGTCATGTGAGGAGGAAGCTACACCCACTAGATTAGAATTTAGTGATGATATTCTTTCTATAGAATATGTATCTTTTTCATGTGGGTTTGATGTCAATGTGGGTTTGGATGTAAATCTGTGTGCTGAATACGAATCTTTTTCTTTTGACCCCATCCACCCTGACTTTCTTTTTGAATCTCACAAGTCTGAATCTGTTGAGTCCGAGGCTATTGTCGTTGAACATCTTGATTTAGACCAGACCCTTACGCATATTGACCTTAAAGGACTTGTGGATTTAGGACTCACTAATTTGCCTAGACCATTCATTCATGATGATATACTTTCTAGACCAATGACCTACTTGCTGGCTACTTTTAAGTACGTCTATCTATTTTCTGATTGGGCCTAACAATTTGACAAATTGAAGAGGGCCCTCACTTGTGCTACATTGTTGTGGTGGATGTACTCTATTTGGTGCCAACTCTTACATGTTCATTGCCTTAATTTTATTGGTAGTTGGTTTTCTGTGTTTGACAAGCTGCTTCGTGCTTTATTGAGATTTGATTTAAGTAGCGATGTTTCATTTGATATGGAGCAGCTGATGCTCTATATGCCTCTATTTGAGCGCATTTCTGGAGGCTATAGCGTAGGTGTAATTCCACACCTGACCTAGTATAAACGTTTCTCTTTATCTTCTCTTTTTAATTTTATTTTCTTTTGTATATATTTGTGGCTGTCTTTTATTTTTGTTTTGTTTTTGAGTTTAGAGTCTTGTCCCTTTTGTTTTTGAGTCATGTTTTTTTAATTTTTGTATATTTCGTCTCTTTTTTGTTTTTATTTTTGTATTTTATGCTTCTTCCACTCCCAATGAGGATATTGTGAGCTTTAGGTGTGGGGGTGGGGGAAATTTGAAAAAAAAATTGAAAAAGGTTTGGAAAATCATTAGAAAAAAAATGAAAATTTGAAAAATTTTGAAAAATTTTAAAAATCCAAAAAGTTTCTGTTTTGTTTTTGGGGAAGCTATTCTGATCAGCTTAAATTCTCTGTCCTTTGACTATTAGCGTGTATGTGAGCATGATGTGCATGATAGGTCTCCGTCCTTAATGTGTCATTCTATGCCCTAATTATAGCCCCAACATTTCATTATCGTTGTGTGATCTAATCCCTATTTATTTTATCCTCATTGTCTTAAGGTCTTAGTTTTCCATGATCAGCTCTCCCACTTGTTTTTAACACAATTACGTTGGTTTTTATTTGCGTTCCCCAAAAAAAAGGAAGGAACTAAAAAAATGAAAAAAATGAAAATGAAATGAAAAGAAAAAGAAAAGGAAATAAAATTTGAAATGACAAGTATCCCTTTGAGGCATGCGCTACTGGGCATTACCCTTTGAGGCATGTGCTATCGGATGTTACCCTTTGAGGCAATACTGCTATTGGAAAAGCTTGCTTCCTATGTTAAGAAGTCAATAACGTAATTTGTGTCAGTCAAGTGGGATTGAGTTTGATACTGGTAAGTTTAAACCCTAGGATGATGATACACATGCACACAAGCACTGGGATGGATTTCAAAGCCTTGATGAACAGTGGGGTGAAATGTCAGTGCTTTGATGTCATTCATGGGGTAGAGAGCCTTGATGAGTGCATTTTGTTTATATGCAGACCAATATCTTTGCTACATGGGTGATTTAGTGAATTAGAATGTGTATATATCTTTCCCCAATTTTGTACATATTAATTTTTGAAAACAAAACCAAAAAAAAAAGGATTTTTAAGTTTCTATTTATATTTTCTTTTATAGATTTTGTGAGTACATCTTCTGCAAACCCTCACGAGACCTTACGAGTCCACTAGGGGTAACCTAGGGGTTTAAAGATCTTGTTGTGCATGCTAAGTGCAAATGTGATTCCTACGAAAGTGAGTTAGGATTTTATTTTCTTTTGCTAAGATTTTTAGTTTTGTTTTACTCGAGGATGAGCAAAACTTAGGTGTGGGGGTATTTGTTCAACCAGAAATTGTGATATCCTATCCAATTTTACTGTCTAATAATTGCTCGAAATAAATAATTAAATTTGAATTTTAATGTGTCTTTGTTTATTTTGTAGGAATTTGACAAGTTTGAAGATTGTATGAATATTTTGGGGAAAAAAAAGAATTGAACAAATAGAGTTCAGATCAGATGAGAAAGCATAAAGAAGAAACCAACAGAACAATTTAGTCCAGCTCTCCTAAGCCCAAGCAGAGGCCCAAACGGTCAATCCGCTACCCATTCTCTCTCTTCCCTCTCCTCTCCCTAGCTTCGTGGGTTGGGCTCATCAATTTGCCCGTCCTTCCTGAGGCCCAGACTGAAGCCCGCCAGCCTGCTCTAGCATCTCTTCACTTAACAATCACGCCCCTTGCACGTGATTCCCAGCCCCCCATCTCCTCCCCTTCTTCTTCTTCGTTTTCTTTTTGCAGCCCCAGAACCCGAAACAGAGGCAGCCGTACCCCTCTATCTTCTTCCGTCATAATCACACATCCCTTTGTCTTCTCCAAGCGCTGTGCCATGGCATCCCTTTCTCTCCTCATTCACTCCACCATTATTCACTATCATCAATGGGCAGTTTTCAAGCATTTGAAGGGGTTGAAGTTAACATTTTTGGGTGAGCTTTTATGAAGGCTTCAATGGTAGCGATGAAGAGGAGGGTAGCTTGAATTTCCAGATCAAAAATTGCTTTTTTTTTCCGTTCGTTTGAACTTTTAATAATTAGGCTTTAGTTTTTTTTTCCCTTTTCCCTCTATTTCTTTCATTCCCAAAATCAAGAACTTCAAATTGTCAATTTGGATTGTAATTCAAGTTGTAAGGAGACGAGTCATCGAGATTTGAATCGATTTTCTTTGGGCCGTGCTTTCGATTGCTCTGCTGGGTTCATTCGTTCTCTTTCCTCTCTTTTATATTTTTCAAGATTTATGAAATAATTACGACTAAGTATTGGTGGACTCAAATTATTTACAGTTTGGTTCTTCAATCATATTTTGGTTCATTGTCTTGGTAAGTTGGGGCCCCCCATTCCATGAATTAATATTGTTTACTAGTTTAGCAATTGGTAGAATAACTTGACCTTGGTATTGGATAATTTTAGCATTTAGTTTTAATTTGGTAATCTAATTTTATAACCCATCCCTGAGGATCGACACCTTCAAGTATTATAACGTTAAACTGTATACTTGCGGGGAATCACAACATCATTAAGAGGCTAGTTACAATCAAAGCAACACAATCTAACTCCTAAACATCACAAAAGCATATAATACATAAAATAACAGAGAAAGAGGAGAGAAAACTTATGCTTGATTGAATTAAAGATCGAATCCACAAGCTTGAATCAAAAAATAATCATCTAATCCAACCTAATTACACTACTTCATTCAGCCCCTAATGGGGTTTGGGAGTGTGAGGAGAAACCCTAAATTGCCCCTCAAGAATCTAGAGAAGAGCCCCCCTTGTAAACAAGCCCAAGGCGGCTTTTATCGTAAGCATTGGAGGTGGCACGGAGTGCCCATGCTAGGTCTCTGGCATGACCTACCGAAATTTTGGTGTGGCACAGCCATGCCACCTAACACAGGGTACCCATGCCATATCTCTGGCCATGCCTTTGGAACTTCACGCGACCTCTTCTTTATCTTGAAGGCCGTCCCTATTGCCTTCCTTTCTACCAGCATCAGCAAATATCTTGTTTTCTCAGTAAAAACTCGTGAAAATACGAAAAACCACTTTATAAGCAAAATATGACTGAAGGAGGTCAACTTAGCCCCTTTCTCATCTAAAATCAACATGAAAACTATGAGAAATATGAATTAAAAGGGGTCTAAAATGAGGTAAAATAGAGGTTCATCATGAACTTAACACTAAGCGCCGAAACCAAGAATCTCCATACGAGGTTGAACCACCCATTTTGTACCACGAACTCCTAAGACTCCTACGACCACCCTACAAGAAACAAATGTTATAATGCCTCAATGTAAGTCTCTAAGACCGTTAACACCATTGTTAACTTATCGGTAGCTAGATCCTTACAATTTAGACAAACCCCAAGGCATACCTTTGATCCTAGGTTTTGAATGAGGGTTGTACTCATGTATATGTAACACCCCTAAGCCCCTAGGGTCAGGAGCGTTACGTTTTCTTACTTCTTACGTAATTGGTGGGATGAAATAGACAGAGTTTTGCCTATGAACTGATCATTTCCCAAGCTAAAAGCCTTACAACAAATCCCTGTATGGAATGGAAACATATAAGACTTCTAGAACAAGCTCAACAGCTACACGCCGGAGTCCACAGCTCTACGGGACACTCGCCCAGAGCACACTAACCATAAAGTTCATTAATAGAGAAGAAAATCAAATATACAACTTAATGATTTACACAACCGGAGTACTGGGGTTTACATCCCAAAACACAACTAATTTCAACTAAAGACATCTAACTAATCAGATGGTTGGCTCACATATCCATACAGAGCGACTCATAAACAATATGCATTATGTGAGCTAAAAAACTTAGTTTACAACATTTACAAACTAGGAATACATTACATTACATCGTTAAACACATGAACCTACTTCTATATGGCACACATAACTCTTTTTCAAGCGGGGGTAATCTCCAGCTCAACATAAGTAGCTTAACTTTCACTTGTCATAACAAAAGCCTAGGGAAAAAGGGGGAAGAGTAATGGGGTGAGCAGCCACACACTCAATGAGAATTCCCCTATTCCTTAAAACCCAAAATAGTTGTAAGTAATAATACTAATAATAGCCATATATCACGCATTCATACTTTACTATCATATTACGCAATCATAGTTCCCAAGGAAAGATCACCCTCCTTAAACATCATTCCAACCACTCAACTCCATTCTAGGCCCTCAATGACCAAACTTCCCTGCTAGCAGGCATTCAGGGATATAAACAAGTATGCAACATGGACTGGATACAAAGGCCTTCAAACTCACTTTTGAAAACATAGTGACTCTCGATAAATACCAAAAATAGTTTATAATCCACATAAACTTCTTTAAAGCTTATAATTCTTTCTAAAAGTACTCAAAACATCGAAACTGGTAAGAAAGACTTGGCAAGAAACATTCTTTCATAGAATGTGTACATTGAAAAGCTTGAATGTACGATGCATTACTAAAATGTAACTATGCTTCATTTGGAATTTCATTCAAACCATATTTAGAAGACATTCATAAAATATATACAGGTTACATACATTAGAAAGCTTTCTTTTTTTCTTAAAAATGCTTTGCTTATCCTCTTGAGACTCATGTTACTTTAAAAGAACTTTTTTTCTTTCCTGAACTGCTTAGAATGGCAAAATCCAAATTTCCTTTTTATCAGGAACTTACTTATAATGTAAAAACATCTTATTGTGCTCGCTAGGGAGGTCAACACCGCCCTTAAGTGAGATCGTCACCCTTAATCTACGTTATCCCCGGGGTATACGTACTTAACTTTTGGCCAAAACGCGTCTCAGCAAATAAACTCAAACTTCGATATTGTCCTATGTAGGGCAACAGCTCACACTAGGATAATCAGATCCTGAGTCCAGTCCTCCTCAAGGTTTTCTTATGTGTCACACATCATAACTTATTTGACGAACAGCTCACACCAAGATAATTCATATCTTGAGTCCAGTTCCCAGGAATAGCTCACAACAAGATAATTCATATCCTGAGTCAAGTTCCTAACATTTCTTTGGGAGGAAATAGCTCATGCCATCTTCGCGCCCAGTTTCTAGGAACAGCTCACACTAAGATAATTTATATCTTGAGTCCAGTTCCAAACCCTGGCCAATTGCCTAGCACTTTCTTAGCCTTTAAAAATGTATTTCATTTCGCTTCTTCAAATGCTTACTTTGCTGAAAACTTACTTTTTAACAAATCGACTATAATCTTTCTAAATGCTTATAGCCCATTTTGTTTTTGATTTAGAAACTTCTTATAAACGTACTAACTCGTAAAACGACTTTACTTTTAACTTTAAAAGCTTCTTATAAACGTAATACGCTTACTAATTTGTAAGGTGACTTTGTTTCTAGCTTAAAAGCTTTGTATAAACGTAATTAGTTTGCTAAATCGTAAAATGATTTCGTTTTCAACTTAAAAGCTTCTTAATAACGTAATACGTTTGTTAGTTTGTAAAACGACTTAGTTTTAAACTTACAAGCTTCTTATAAGCGAAATAAGATTCGTTAACACATAAATCAGCTTCGTAAATAACTTAAAGGCTTCTTATAAACGTAAAATGTTTACTAAATCATAAAACGATTTAGTTTCTAATTTAAATGCTTCGTATAAATGTAATAGGGTTGTTAAATCGTAAAACGACTTCGTTTTCAACTTAGAAGTTTCGTATAGACGTATTAAGTTTACTAAATTGTAAAATGATTCGTTTTCAACTTAGAAGCTACATATAAATGTAATAAGGTTGCTAAATCATAAAACGACTTCGTTTTCAGCTTAAAAACTTCTTATAAATGTAAAACGATTGCTAACTCATAAGGCGACTTCACGTTTTAGCTAAAATGCTTCTTTTAAATGTAATACGTTTGCTAAATTGTAGATCGAAACTGGTTTGAGACATAACGTGCTTAGTTAATGTTTAATTCAAACTAAGTTCGAAATCGAAACCCATTTGAGACTTAAATACTTAGTTAGCAATAAATGCAAGCTAGTTTCGTTTGAAAATTCCTTTTCAACTTGAAGAGAGGTGCTTAAGCAAATGAAGACCTTCGATTGCTTTCAAGCTCATTATTATTCAAAACTTAACTCAAAATAATTAGTTAGCGTGTAACTAAAATTAGATTCGAAATAAAAACTTCAGTTGTCATTCTATAGCTCGTTTCAATTCCTTTTAAACTCAAGAAGGGGGTACAAATAAACTAAAGGCTTAAAACGCTCCCAAGCTTTCTACTATTCAAAAGCATAAAGCACTTGGCTCATTTATGAGGCAAACATCTCTTCATAAACTTTCTATGTAAATGCTTCTTGAAACAAAACGGTTTTACTAGCTCTTAACTCGAAATTTCATAGAGATTCAAGTAAGGAAATAGCATACAAATCAGCTCAACACACAATTAGCACCTTAAGATGCTCTTTTTTAGGTTGTCTAAATTCTTTTAAACGCAAGGAGAAGTCATACACTAACCGATGCCTTAAAACATTTTTGAACTCACTTTTAGTTTACTTTTAAACTTCCTAAATCTATCAACTATTCAGTCGAGTCACTAATTGAGCAGTTCGACGGTTTAGGACCTTTTTACACTTTAAACGTCCTAACACATGAACAAACAACTGACAAACATAAAGATATTTACAAACGTCTAAAACGAACTTTCTAAATGACCTTTTCTTTTTAAAGACGTCTAAAGTTTCAGGAATCAATCACATAACATCACATAGCATATTGGGGAAAAAGGATTCATATATAGCACATTCACACAGTTTATATCCCAACTCATTAAGCCACACATGGCCTCGCAATCCATATGATTGCGGTAATTCACAACCCTATCTCCCTTCTCACACAGCACCAACCACAAGAACCTCAAACCACTCAATAGTTCCACCTCAAACCATCCAACTACCAAACTTTGTTCAATATTAACAGGTACAAACCAACAATATATAAAACGATCGTACATATGTATAATATTCATGCTTAATAGCCAACTTAAGATTTAATGTGCTAAACTGATGCAAATAAAAACTTCAAGCGATATTTACCTTGTTGTTCACAAACCAATATATGTAGGCATAGTATTTCCTTTGTAATTACCAAGAATAAACCATTAACATGCTCAAACTGACTTAGCCATAAGGTTTAGACATTATTTACTTTACACCACAATTACTTCACCCATTCAACTAGCACCCCTAAGCATTAAATAGTCCTTCAGAAGCAACAACTGATGCCACAACAGCCAACTATCAGTATTCTATTTACTTTCGAATCCTTAATTTAATCGGTTCGTTCAAACATGCATTTACTCAATAAGTGATTCACCAAAATCAATACCATGCTTATAATTTCTTAATATCAATTCTAACTTCCCCAAATTGATTTCTAAACTTAGAATTATCATGCATCAACTAAACTTAGCTAAAATCGTTGGAAATTAATAGCAATTTAGGAGGAAAGGAACCCTCATCTCGATTCCAAGCTGGATGATCGTTCGAAGCTGCTAGGCTCGAGTCTAGGTGTTCGAACAACACCAACCCCTCAGCTTCTACTCCTCATGCACGAACAGAGCCCTAACTGTGCCCAAATCATGCAAATGAAACCCCAATTTTGACCCAAAACCTCACTCACAGACTTGAATTTAAGACAGATGCCTGAAGCTGTGAATTTTACTCCTAAATTAAAGAAGATTGAAGCCACTAGAAGCTAGATTGCATGGCCAAGCTCAAGGCATGCGTTCATGCTTCAAACCGCTGCCCAATTCAACTAAAAACGTGGTGACATCCTTTAAATTTTGCCCAGATTTTGCAACGGTGGGCTTGTATGATGTTGGGGAGGTGAAATTTGAGGATTTTCGAGCAGAGGGAGGCAAAAATTTTGTGGGATTCTGGTGCTTGAGGTCGTGGGTGTGGAGAGGAGAAGAAGGAGATGTAGAAGCAGAGAGAAAAAGGTGAGTTCCTAAGGGGGTCACGTGAGGAGAAAGAAGTAGAGGGGGGGTATCGTGTAATTTACCAAAATGCCCCTCCCTCACTTTAATTTTTTTGTTCCAAGCTGATTCATATTCGATACTGCTAGTCTAATTCGTAACCCGAATTCTAAACCCAAATCAATAATATAAGCCTTCATCAACTATTCGTTCCCAAACCTATCTAGGTTCGATTTAATAACATTGAACTGCTTCCAAGGTTGACAACCTAATTGTATTCGGGTTCCTAATCGGTTTAGTACTCATTAATAACCGTTAATAACACTTATTAAAAATCATCGAAAGATTTTCAAAACTAATAATAATATTAATAATAATAATAAGTGACAATAACATCCTTTTTAATAAAATTAACGTTCACATAGGCACTTAGAAAATAATTTTCATTTATATTGCTAATAAAATACGGTTTTTATAACGTAAAAAGGCGTGACGAACAGCTAAGGTAGGCGGGCCTTGCACTGTCCCCCCTTAAAAGAATTTTGTCCTCGAAATTACTTAGTTGGAGGAAATAAATGGGGTACTTCACCCGCATTGCTTTCACAATCCAAGCCACTTTGTGCTTAGTTATTCATTCTGCCTTCACCATAGCATCCCATCCTTGGATTCCTACTCGAACCAAATCATCAAGGAGCGCTCTTCCTTGCACTATAACAACTTGATATCAACAAGTATGATTGGTATAGCAAATAATCTTTAAGGAAGAGGTCATAAAATGTTGCATATGCATCTCATAAGGTTTACTAACAAGTTCCTTTGTAATTCAAGAATGATAGGCGGGCGAGCAGTACTAGAATGACGGAATGGGGGCATAAAGTTGGTTATCAAGAGAATACCTGACCTTGTGTTGGTAGGTTCCCAAGTCTCTTTTCCCTTCTAGCTAAGCGTCCGACTGCTAGTTTGTGGCTTCTGGTTGCTTTTACTGTCCCCTGAAAGAGTGCCAATGATCTGGCAATCTCATTGTGCCACTGGCTTGATTCCCATTCCGGATCTCTGAGTGTGACCCCAACTATTCCATGTGACCCTTGGGCAATTAGTGGTTTTGTAACCCATATCACCACATTCAAAACATAAGCCCGTAAAGCTTCTGCATGGGCTAGGGTGCTAACGTCCGCACTGGCCACAGGTTTTCCTTGGTTTACATTAGACAGCTTGCTTTTCCTTATCCTATTTTATCTCAGATTTAAACTGTTTAAAGTTTCTGCTTCCTTAGGAATTGGATTTTCCAGGGCCAATTTCCCTCTTTGCTCAGCCTTTTCATTTGTTTTCAATCTTAGTCTCATTTATAACGTGGGCTACCTTCACAGCCCTCTGGTACATTTCTTGAAAGTTGGTATATGTGTATCCTACTATTATCTGCTTTATTCCTCCTTTTAATCCCTATTCAAGTGGTCCATTCTCATTTCTTCGGTGGCCACCTGATTTGGAGCAAATCGGCTCAGCTCATTGAACTTCACCGCATATTCCATCACGCTCATTTCTCCTTGTTTCAAGCATAAAACCTCCCGTTCTTTAACCCTTCTTATGTCTCGAGAGTAATATTGAGCATCCATTAAGGCTTTCAGTTGGTTCCAGGTTAAAACCGATTCACCTACCTTAGATTTCGCTGTTCTCCACCAAAATTCAGCTTCTTTTCCAAATTGGTAAGCGGCTAGGTGCACCTTGAACTTCTCATGGCACTCCATGATCTCAAATAAGTTTTCCATTCTCCGAAGCCACTCCTTATATATCATTGGGTCAGTTCCATCTTCAAACTTGGGAGGTTGAAGCTTATTAAATTGACATATCATCTCCATGGTAGTTGGTTCTGGTATGAGTTCGTGTTGAGGAGGCATATGTCACACAATTACACAAGGAATCACTTAGTTCTAATTTCAACTAGGATGAACTTCCTAACTTAATGAAATGATTCGCAAATGGCGAGAGTTGTTATGAATAACCCTAAGCCTAGTTCAGTTCAACCTTCATATAGTCACACGCGCATATCACATCTTAGCCAAAGGAAATACATGTGCATGCTTACAGAAACTAGTGAGTCTATAACGCTTGGTCAGCACCAACTACACTAATTTTGTTGAACACTGATAGCGTGACTTAGGAGTCATGGGAGATCTCATCACCCTAGCGGCTCATAATTTAAGGAAAATAAACTAAAAGGGTTTACATTCCAACATACGGCTCACATTTATCCGATTGGCTTAAGCTGATCACACAAAAGTCAATCAATCAAGTCAACCGGCACATTAGGAACATATTTGCATCAATGGTACACCCCTACGTCACTTCAAGGTGGGGGGAAAGCTACTTAACTCTTATACTAACACATAATTTTCCCCTCTTAGTCAAGCGACTTACTCGAGCCACACATAAGCCACAAATGTCCATACTATAAGGCACACTTGCACACAAAGGAGGCATATGTCAGATAAACACAAAGTATTCCTAGACGACTAGATGAAATGCAAGACTCAGGTCACGGCCTATGGTCGTAGGCCCTTTGCTCTGATACCATCAATGTAACACCCTCAGCCCCTAGGGTCAGAAGCGTTACGTTTTCTTGCTTCTTACTTAATTGGTGGGATGAAATGGACAGAGTTTCGCCTATAAACTGATCATTTCCTAGGCTAAAAGCCTTACAACAAATCCCCGCATGGAATGGAAACATATAAGACTTCTAGAACAAGCTCAACGGCTACACGCCGGAGTTCACAGCTCTACGGGACACTCGCTCGGAGCACACCAACCATGAAGTTCATTAATAGAGAAGAAAATCAAACATACAACTCAACAGTTTACACAACCGGAGTACTAGGGTTTACATCCCAAAACACAGCTAGTTTCAACTAAAGACATCTAACCAATCAGATGGTTTGCTCACATGACCATACAGAGCGACTCATAAACAATATGCATTATATGAGTTAGAAAACTTTGTTTAGAACATTTATAAACTAGGAATACGTTACATTACATCGTTAAACACATGAACCTACTTATATATGGCACACATAACTCTTTTTCAAGCGGGGGTAATCTCCAGCTCAGTGTAAGTAGCTTGACTTCCACCTGTTATAATAGAAGCTTGGGGAAAAAGGGGGAAGAGTAATGGGGTGAGCAACCACACGCTCAATGAGAATTCCCTTATTCCTTAAAACCCAAAATAGTTGCAAGCAATAATACTAATAATAGCTACATATCACGCATTCATACTTTACTATCATATTAGGCAATCATAGTTCTCAAGAATACATCATTCCAACCACTCAACTCCATTCTAGGACCTCAATGACCAAACTTCCCTACGAGCAGGCATTCAGGTATATAAACAAGTATGCAATAAGGACTGGATACAAAGGCCTTCAAACTCACTTTTGAAAACATAGTGACTCTCGATAAATGCCAAGAATGGATTATAATCCACAGAAACTCCTTTAAAGCTTATAATTCTTTCTAAAAGTGCTCAAAACATCTAATCTGGTAAGAAAGACTTGGCAAGAAACGTTCTTTCATGGAATATGTGCATTGAAAAGCTTGAATGTACGATGCGTTACTAAGATGTAACTATACTTCATTTGGAATTTCATCCAAACTATATTCAGAACACATTCATAAAATACATATAGGTTACGTGCATTAGAAAGCTTTCTTCTTTTCATAAAAACGCTTTGCTTGGCCTCTTGAGGCTCGTGTTACTTTAAAAGAACTTCCTTTCTTTCCTGAACTGCTTAGAATGGAAAAAGGCAAATTTCCTTTTTATCAGGAACTTACTTATAACATAAAAACATCTTATTGTGCTGGCTAGGGAGGTCAACACCGCCCTTAAGTGAGATCGTCACTCTTAATCTATGTTATTCCCGGGGTATACGTACTTAACTTCTGGCCAAAACGCGTCTCAGCAGATAAACTCAAATTTCGATATTGTCCTATGTAGGGCAATAGCTCACACTAGGATAATCAGATCCTGAGTCCAGTCCTCCTCAAGGTTTTCTTATGCGTCACACATCATAACTTATTTGGGGAACAGCTCACACCAAGATAATTCATATCTTGAGTCCAGTTCCCAGGAATAGCTCACAACAAGATAATTCATATCCTGAGTCAAGTTCCTAACATTTCTTTAGGAGGAAATAGCTCATGCCATCTTCGCGCCCAGTTTCCAGGAACAGCTCACACCAAGATAATTTATATCTTGAGTCCAGTTCCTAACCCTGGCCAACTGCCTAGCACTTTCTTAGCCTTTGAAAATGTATTTCGTTTCTCTTTTTCAAATGCTTACTTTGCTGAAAACTTACTTTTTAACAAAACGACTATAATCTTTCTAAATGCTTATAGCCCATTTCGTTTTTAATTTAGAAACTTCTTATAAACGTACTGACTCATAAAACGACTTCACTTTTAACTTTAGAAGCTTCTTATAAATGTCATACGTTCACTAATTCTTAAAACGACTTCGTTTCTAGCTTCAAAGCTTCGTATAAACGTAATTAGTTTGCTAAATCGTAAAACGATTTCGTTTTCAACTTATAAGCTTCTTAATATTGTAATACGTTTGTTAGTTTGTAAAATGACTTAGTTTTAAACTGATAAGCTTCTTATAAACGAAATAAGATTTGTTAACATGTAAATCGGCTTTGTAAATAACTTAAAGGCTTCTTATAAATGTAAAATGTTCACTAAATCGTAAAACAACTTAGTTTCCAACTTAAATGCTTCGTATAAATGCAATAGGGTTGCTAAATCGTAAAATGACTTCTTTTTCAACTTAGCAGCTTTGTACAGCCATATTAAGTTTACTAAATCATAAAACGATTTCGTTTTCAACTTAGAAGCTACATGTAAATGTAATAAGGTTGCTAAATCGTAAAACAACTTCATTTTTAGCTTAAAAACTTCTTATAAATGTAAAACGATTGCTAACTCATAAGGCGACTTCACTTTTTAGCTAAAAAGCTTCTTTTAAACGTAATACGTTTGCTAAATCATAGATTGAAACTCGTTTGAGACATAACGTGCTTAGTTAACGTTTAATTCAAACTAGGCTCGAAATCGAAACCCATTTGAGACTTAAATACTTAGTTAGCAATAAATGCAAGCTAGATTCATTTGAAAATTCCTTATCAACTCGAAGAGAGGTGCTTAAACAAATTAAGACCTTCGATCGCTTTCAAGCTCATTATTATTCAAAACTTAACTTAAAATAATTAGTTAGCGTGTAACTCAAATTAGATTCGAAATAAAAACTTCAGTTGTCTCATTTCAATTCCTTTTAAACTCAAGAAGGGTGTATAAATAAACTAAAGGCTTAAAACGCTCCCAAACTTGCTACTATTCAAAAATTTAAAGCACTTGGCTCATTTATGAGGCAAACATCTCTTCATAAACTTTCTATGTAAATGCTTCTTGAAACGTAACGGTTTTACTAGCTCTTAACTCGAAATTTCATAGAGACTCAAGTAAGCAAATAGCATACAAATTAGCTAAACACACAATTAGCACCTTAAGATGCGCCTTTTCGGGTTGTCTAAATTCTTTAAAACGCAAGGAGAAGTCATACACTATCTGATGCCTTAAAACATTTTCGAACTCACTTTTAGTTTGCTTTTAAACTTTCTAAACCTATCAACTATTCGCTCGAGTGACTAACTAAGCAGTTCGACGGTTTAGGGCCTTTTTACACTTTAGACGTCCTGACACGAGAATAAGCAACTGATAAACCTAAAAGTATTTTCAAATGTGTAAAACAAACTTTCTAAATGACCATTTCTTTTTAAAGACGTCTAAAGTTTCAGGAATCAATCACATAACGTCACATAGCATATTGGGGAAAAAGGTTTAACATATAGCACATTCATAGACTTCATATCACAACTCATTAAGCCACACATGGCCTCGCAATCGACATGATTACGGTAATTCACAACCTTATCTCCCTCCTCACACAGCACCGACCATAAGAGCCTCAAGCCACTCAATAGTTCCACCTTAAACCATCCAACTACCAAGCTCGGTTCAATATTGGCATGCACAAACCAACAATACATAAAACGATCGTACATAGGTATAATATTCATACTTAATAGCCAACTTAAGATTTAACATGCTAACTGATGCAAATAGAAATTTCAAACGATATTTGCCTTCTTGATCGCAAACCAATATATGTAGACATAGTACTTCCTTTGTAATGACCAAGAATAAACCATTAACATGCTCAAACTGACTTAGCCATAACGTTTAGACATTATTCAGTTTGCACCACAATTACTTCAACCGTCCAACTAGCACCCTAGGCCTTAAATAGTCCTTCAAAAGTGACAACTGATGCAACAACAGCCCACTATCAACATTCTATTTACTTTTGAATCCTCAGTTTAATCAGTTTGTTCAAAGATGCATTTACTCAACGAGCGATTCACAAAAATCAATACCATACTTATAATTTCTCAATATCGATTCTAACTTCCCCAAATTAATTTCTAAACTTAGAATTATCATGCATCAACTAAACTTAGCTAAAATCGTTGGAAATTAATAGTAATTTAGGAGGAAAGGAACCCTCACTCGATTCCAAGCCGGACGATCGTTCGAAGCTACTAGGCTCGACTCTTTGTGTTTGAACAGCACCAACCCCTCAGCTCATGCTCACCACGTATGAACAGAACCCTAACCATGCCCAAATCATGCAAATCGAACCCCAATTTTGAACTAAAACCTCACTCACTGACTTGAATTTGAGATAGATGCCTAAAGCTGTGAATTTTACTCCCAAATTAAAGAAGATGGAAGCCACTAGAAGCTAGATTGCATGGCCAAGCTCAGGGCATGCGTTCATGCTTCAAACCGCCGCCCAATTCAACCAAAAACATGGTGATATCCTTCGAATTTTGCCAAGATTTTGCAACGGTGGGCTTGTATGATGTTGGGGAGGTGAAATTTAAGGATTTTCGAGTAGAGGGAGGCAAAAATTTGGTGGGATTCTTGTGCTTGAGGTCATGGGTGTGGAGAGGAGAAGAAGGAGATGTAGAAGTAGAGAGAAAAAGGTGAGTTCCTGGGGGGGTCGCGTGAGGAGGAAGAAGGAGAGGGGGGTATCGTGTAATTTACCAAAATGCCCCTTCCTCACTTTAATTTTTTTTTGTCCCAAGCTGATTCATATTCGATATTGCTAGCCTAATTTGTAGCTCGAATTCTAAACCCAAATCGATAATATAATCCTTTATCAACTATTCATTCCCAAACCTATCTAGGTTCGATTTAATAACATCGAACTGCTTCTAAGGTTGACAACCTAATCGTATTCGGGTTCCTAATCAATTTAGTATTCATTAATAACCGTTAATAACGCTTATTAAAAATCATCGAAAGATTTTCAAAACTAATAATTATATTAATAATAATAATAAGTGACAATAACATCCTTTTTAATAAAATTAACGTTCAGATAGGCACTTAGAAAATAATTTTCGTCCATATCGCTAATAAAATACGGTATTTATAATGTAAAAAGGCGTGATGAACTGCTTAACAGAAAATAAGATACGCGGGCCTTACAGTATACTCATCTAGATGTCCTTCTGTGAGACACTACCGTGAACCTATGTGTTTTGAAGCATGAGCATAACCTGATGTAAAATGTAAAGCTCACGAAAGCCCATATAGTTACTCAAGTTTGTTATGCACGATCATTCAGGTGTCTTGTGAATAATTTGTTTAGTAAATGCACTTCTTGGTATTTGCTTAACTTAAGTTTGGTTTGGCATGCGACTGAATTAGCCGAATGATTTAACTTATGTAATACATAGCATGGTATGACCTTTGAGTCGTTATTTGCAATATGTGGATTCTTTAATCTCATGTTATAGCTGAATAACTGCATACACACGTATTTAAAGCATGATGAGGCAACAATAAGAATTTGCATTTGCATATTCTTGCCCTTGTATTCTATGTTTAACCGGATGACATAAATGCTTAGAGTTGAATTCTTAACTCTAAACTCATCAGGGAAGTAATGTTAGACAATGAATAACATAGATCGTATAAGTCCAAGGATGTGACATGATTAAGTTACTTTATACTGTACTCTATACGATGGTAGTGTACTAAAGTGATGCTATGTGATGCCCTTATTTTTCTCGTGTGTTATAGGAGTCTCCAAGGTAACCATTTTCATCCTAAAAGTGGCTTGAACTCATGTTTTAGAATGAAACTACCTGTATATGGCCTTGGGATGTTATGACCCAATTGTCATACCTTTAGATGCCAATTCATAGCGATGCATACACATAGAGTTAATGACAATGCGCATAGTGTCTACATAATTGAGGGTCTGTGTTCACTTTAAATAAGCTTAATATGGCTTCCACACCAACTCATTTGCCGCTCTTATGTGCGATTGCCCTCGGCGCTTAAATAGAGTGAGTAAATGCTCAATGAGGATTGGTGAGGAGGAGACTAGACTCCATAAGCTTCTTTTAAGCGCGAAGAGTGTAATACTCGCATTTTATTTAAACTATCTAGCCTATTTCTTGATACCAGAAATCGTATTTTATTATTTTAATTAAGTTTGATTAATATCGATGTTATTATTTTACAAAAAAAGAGAATTATTATTGTTATTATTGATTTTGAAATTTAATTCGTGCTAATTTGTTCCATTAAATTGTGCCTGTAGTTTAATTTAGTTTTTCTGAATTCGATTAGAATGTTGATTATTAGAGTGTTTAGAACCGAGTCCAGACTGTGCACTAGTGATTTGGGGGCTGAGAACTAATGCTGACCAGTGATTGACCAAAAAAAACGGGGCGAATAAAAAAGGGGGGGCCAAAGCCTCCTTTCTTCCTCACGCACACAACAAGGTTTTTATGGGTTCCTCGCAACCCCCTTCTTGACAGTCTAGACAAGAGAGAGGGGTGGACCAAGAGAGAGAGGGGAGCAATAAGAGAGAAGGGACGGCGATAATCAGGCGGCGATAGCCGTGCATCGCCGACAAGCAGAGAACGGCTGAGAGAGAGGGAGAGCATGCATGCAGTAGCATTCTGGGATGAGATCCACAACTAGGAGCAAGAGGGACTCGGGACTCAGATCACCTAAAAACGACCACACAACCCATTAGTATGGTCCTTTAGGTTGGAATCGAGGTGGATTTTTCTCTTCCTCCTAATTATTAGTAATTTCATACGAATTTTAACGATTATAGGTAGTTCATGTTTAATTCTGAAACTATTATCAATAATTGAAGGATTTGAGGTGAAAATATGGTAAAAATGGTGATGATTTTGATTTGGGGTTCATGTATGTTAAATTAACGCATAGTTTTGCTAATTGATCAATTTAGGGGATTGTAGAGTACACAGATTATGCTCTAATGTTGTTGCTAAAATCAGCTTAAGTATGTTTAAATTCTGCTTTAGTGATTACATATGAATGCTATGCTTGTGGATATTGGTTTATGAATTAAACAATTGAATTATTATGATACTGAACCAAGCTTCATAGATAGATAGTTTGAGGTGGAACTAATAGGTGATTCGAGGTTTTTGTGGATGGTGCTGTGTGAAGAGGGAGCCTGGCTTTGATATTAATCACAATAGTGTGAATGGCGAAGTAATTGTGGTATTAGGTAGATTATGTTAAAACTGTTCCTGTGAAGTGAAACGAACGTGCTATTTGTGAACCCCTCATCTCTTTAATTGATAAAACGAGGTTTCATGAATGAACTGTGAGTTTTAGAAGCCTATAAAAGTTCATTTAAAGCTTATTTTCATGATATCAAGATGTTTCTAAATGTTCATGAATTGCCTATTTCTATTGCTAAGACAATATTGCCTGAATGACCCTAAATCGTTGAACTACTCAGGTGAATGACTCAGTTGACTAGTCGATAGGTCTAGGGATTTAAAAAGTAAATGATTTATGAGCTTGAAAATGTTGTAAGGGTTTGGTTTGTATTATATTTCTTACTTTTGTAGTTAAAAGATTGAAATGAACTTAAATAGGGCAACCAAAGAAATTTTATTACGAGGTCTAGTTTGAATTATATGCTAGCCAATTATTGAACTTTTCAATTGCAAGTCAGTAGACTTACCATGATCTTAAGAGGTTTTCTATGTTGAAAATGAAAGAACCATAAGCCATTAATGGGGTTATGGATTATTTTGCTAGACAACTATGGTTTGGCATATGTAAGCAACTATTAAAAGGAAGTGATGCATGACTCACTTGAATGTGAGACTTACTGTGTGACAGTGACCTCTTTTTAATAACCTATAATGGTTTAGTATGATTTTAATGGCTAAGACATGTGCTTGAGTGGGCAAATGATTAGGGAATAGACCTAGTTTTCGAGAACCCTAATGCCTAGGAAGATAGACCCAGAAATAGGAACCTTAGAAGACTCTGACAAGAGTAATGGTCGAAATATGTTATCCTCAGGGATAATTTGATGCGTGAGTGACGACCTCACATAGGGTGAGTGACGATCTCTCCTAACTAGCACATTGTAAGATCTTATGCCTAAATAAGAAGAAATTTTCCCGATATATAACAAAACAGTTGGAATCCTTACCATTGTGGGTGTTTCATAAACTTTTAAAAGTATATGAGCTTTAAAGAGGCTAGTCTGAATTATAAGCAATTGTTTAGGAGTAAAATGAGTTACTACGCTTCCAAAATGTGTGAATGAAAGCCTTTTCACTCTATCTTGCCGTTTTCCTTGGCTATGTGCTTGAATGCCTTTCTCTAGGGATGTTTAATTATTAAAGGCATGGATACGAGCTTGAGTGACTTGGTGTAGAGTTTAGAGGTGATTTTTTCCTTGGGGAGATTTGTTACCTGATATGATAGTAGTATATTGCTACTTATCACTATTGCTTGCAAATGTTTAGGTTTTTAAGGAGTTGAGAAATACTCACTAAGCGTGTAGTAGCTCATCCCCTCTCTATTTTCCCATTTCTCAGGTTTTCAATGTGATAGGTAGAAGTCGATTTATGTATGCCAAGTTGGAGTATCCCCTTGCTTAAAAAAGATGTCATGTGTGCACATACAAAAGTAGACTTTCGAGTTAATTGGTGTAATATGATGTATCCCTAAAGTTGTAAAAGTACATAAACAAGGTACTCTAGTTTATATAATGCATATTGTTTAGGAGTCGCTCTGTATGGCCATGTGAGCCAACCGTCTAATTAGTCAACCAGGTTTCGCTGGTGTTCTTTATTTCTGGGATGTAAACCCCAGTACTCCAGGTGTATGATCCGTTGAGTTGTATATTTTGTTTCATTCTTTATTATTGGAGTTTATTGTTTGGTATACTCCGGGAAAGTGGCTCATAATGTTGTGAACTCTGACATGTAGCTGTTGAGCTCATTTTAGTATCCTTTTATACTTTTATTCATTGTAGGAATTTAATGTAAGACTTTAAGTTTGGAAAATGGTCAGTTTTTAGGCGAAATTCTGTCCGTTTCGCCCCAGAATTCAAGAAAACATTAACATCACTAGCACTAGGGTCTAGGGGTGTCGCACTTGGCGAATGTTCCTACTAATGTGGGTGATTTTATGTGCCTGTGGACTTTGTCATTTTTTATGGTTGAAGATGCCCGCACCAAAATCAATCTCGGGATGCCTTTCTTGGCCATTGTGGGTTGTAAAATAGGTGTTAAGGGGGGACAGTCGGCAGGTGCTGTGAGAGAGCACGTTGCTGAATTTGGTTTGTTTTAGGACTGTTCTTTTCGTGGGTAAATGGGGTGGGTAAAAGGTTGAAATGGGTTGAGGTTGGTTGAGGTGGATTGAGGTGGGTTGAAGTTGGTATTTTTTTTTTTTTGAGGTGAGTTGAAGTAGGTTGAAGTAGGTTGAAGTTGGTTGAAATGGGTTGAAGTAGGTTGAAGTGGGTTAAAGTTGGTATATTTTTTTGTGGTGGGTTGAAGTGGGTTAAAATAATGAGAATGTGTGATAATTTATTAAGTTATTATAATTTTTGGTGCATTTCTTTGCTGAATGGTAACTACACATTTTGTAACTATTTTTCTGGAAGTTAGAGGCCAGCACAACTTGTCAATTATTTTTGATGATTTGGGTTACAAATTATTAAATTTATGAAGGGGTAGGTTGAAGTTGGCTGAAGTGGGTTGAGATAGGTTGAAGTTAGTTGAAGTGGGTTGAGGTTGGTATTTTTTTTTTTCAAGTGTGTTGAAGTTGGTTGAAGGGGGTTGAAGTGGGTTGAGGTTGATAAATCTAAAATGACCTATGAAAAAATAGGGCCTGAGGCTCTTCTTCCTTTTCATTTAGTTGTTGTGGATGTGATATGACTATTTCTGATGAGGTTGGGAAGTTCAGTGATTTATGCACTAATGATCCTCATTTGCTTAACTATGTGTCTACTGAGGGTCTTTGACTTCATTATGCTAAGGTGGATTTGGTTGCTAATTTGCCACCTAGCGTAGCCAAGGACAAGTTCTATGCTTGTAATGACAGTTGCTTGAGTGGTTACTGTAGCTTTGCACAATTATTAATGTCTTTCTCTCTTGGAATAGAGTTGAGTATGACTTTGACATAGGGGTTGAATTTCGTAGTGGCCCGTCTGTTTGGCATTATTTGATGCTTAAGAAGGACCTCGATCCCATCTACCTGAGGTTGTTCCTTCTTATACAAGATTTTGATTTTGAGGTTCCCGACAAGGGTAGGATAAGAGCTGTGATGTCTCCTTCATCGTCGGTTATTCCCCTTTCAACGGAGTGATTGGCATATGGTCTAGATAGAGACCTAAAAGAAGCACTGCTTGGAAGGCAATCTAAGCTCCTTTTTTTTGGTCTTAAATTTTTTTTTTGTAGTTTTTAGTCTTTTTTATGTGTGATTTTGTATGATCCTATTCCCCATAAAATTGTTGTGCATTATATCTTTGTAATGTGGGCAATGTATTGTCTAAGCATGGGGGAGGAATATTTTTGCATGTGTGTTGCATCTTAATTTAGGCATGTTTTGCTTACATTGCATTAGCATTGTATTTAGCTCATGTTTAGGTTTGAGTTTAGCATATAGGTTGCATTTAAAAAAGAATAAAATGAAAAAACTTCTAAAAAAAAATTTCTAATGGTGATTCTCTAGGCAAAATAATTTGCATGAGCTTGAATGACTTTTGATGAGTGGCCCCTTTGGTGTGGCAATTTTTGAAGGTTTTGTGAATGTATCTTATTTTGGCTCTTGTCTTAATTAAGCACTTTGTTACCTTTGGAGTCGTTGTCACTAATGTTTGCACGTGATTGTCATTTTATGAGCTAGATGAGACATTGGTAGATATCACATGAGACTTTGAGCCTTATTTGGACTTATTAATCATATTTAGTCTCATGTTTTTTCATGTGCGTGGCTCTTTCATGTTGCATCTCTGGAACTTGTCTAACTTCTTGTTCAGAACCACATTAGCTTGTTCATAGTTAACGATATGATATAGGCATTCTTTCTCTTGTTATTTTAGCTACAATAGCCAAATAGCCTACTCTTGTGCTACATGTTTATCCCCTTTACTAGCTCGGTTGAGCTATGAACCTTTTCTTATTGTGATCACTTCATATTAACCCTTGGAAACACATATTCCTATCATTGCGCTAAGTCTATGAAGAAACCCTTTATCTATGTAGTGGGTGGATTTTGGGATAATTGAGTTTAAGGTAGGTGTGGTCTGTTGATTTATTATACGATTGATGATATTGGGCATTTAGATTTATTTCTCTCTAGTTTGGGTTGTGTATATATGTATTAGGCTGTGAGTTGACAATCATGACCCTATGCCTTTCAATAATTGTGATTTTCAATTCATTTTGTAAAAAATAAAGAAAAAAAGAGGAAAAAGTCATGTTAATTAAAAAAAAGAAAAGATAACAAAACTGGAAAATGCTAAGTGATTGGCATTGGACATGTAAATAGCTTAAGTTCCTTTTCGAATCAACTCATTTCCTGTATGATTCATTAATTGGAGTGTGTTCATTGTATTATTGGGGTCTAGAGAGTTAGTTAACTACGTGGTTTCTTGCTGTCTTGCTGGTTGCTCCCTAGTCATTTGGCTACATAGCTCCGCATTGCTGAAATTTATTAGCCCAGTCAATTCCCTTAACCCTTCTAGCCCACACTACAACCCATGTAAAGTGATCCTGGTTGTTATGTGTGCATTGCATTTTCAGTGGTAGTGAATTTGAGAGTCTTAGAAAGCTTATGGTATATTGCATCATTGGAATGAGTGTTGAGTGAACCTATGCTATATTTCATACACATAAATGGGAGTGTTACACATTTTTCAAAAGTGAGGTTTTGCTGGTCTGATTGGCTCTAATTAATCCTATGTGCTTGCATAACGTACTTTATGATTCTTTGAGGGGTGATCACCAGTTTGATATTTAGCTTGTGGTCTCATACTTTTTCAAAAACATTCACCTGCCCCTAATTTTGAAATGTCTTTTGCACTATTTGGGGTGTCCATTGTTTGTTACTCTTGATTATGATATGCTATGAGTTACCTAGCTTGAAGAGGTTATTTTCCTTTGAATCATTGGTGCATATCCCCTTGTTAGTTTTTCCCGAGTTTATCTTTGCTTAGGGATAACCAATGGTTTAAGAATGGGGATGCGATAACGTTATATTTGCAAAGGATTTCATAATTGTTTAGGAGTCATTTGAGGGGATTATGCTTAATTGCATGATTTATGCGCCTGTTTGTTCTATTATGCTTTGTTTCACTTGTCTGAGTAGTGTTCGTACATTTTGATCTTATCAACCCAGAGAATGTTGGTAGAGTGAGGATTTTAAGGCCTTGTGGATCAAAGAAGATACCAAAAAAGGCCCCAAGACACCCAATACAAACAAACCCCAGCTAGAACCACGATCTAGCAAGATCTAGGAGAAGCGGCTGGAGGAACGAACAGTGGGCAACCGAACCCGAAGCCACCATGGTCTGCTCGTGGTAAGGGCCATAATCTGTGGTTGGCCCCACGGTTAGGCCTTGGTTGTCCTTCTTCCCGGAGTCAACTTGGCTTTTTTGTGCCCTATTGCGTTCCAGGCCTCTTAGGACATTTGTACCCTTCACTTCTATGGTAAAATAGTTTTAACTACATCCTTAGCCTCCCATTCCATCATCTGTCATCATCTTCCATCCAAAAATCACCGTTAGAAGACAGTTGTTGAAGAATGAAGCAGAGATCAAGCAACCATTCAAAGGCTTTGGAGGTGGATTGAAATATCATAAACCCGGTCACTTAAATGAGCTTTTATTTCCTTCTCTTTCTATTTAACTTATCTTTAGTTTAGATTAAGAACCTAGAGATGTTTGCTTTGTTAATCTCAATAATGAGTGAGTAGATTTCTTAATCTAGGGGTTGCAAAGCTGAACCAATGTTGTTGATTTGGCTAGTTTGATCTTTGTGCACTTTGAATCCTTGCTTGGTTGTTTTAAGCTAGTCCTTAAATCTTGATCTTCATTGTGTGATTTTTTGCTAACTTCTTGTATATATGCTAGATGCGAAATCAAAGTACTGAAAGGTAAAGATCAGCATCGGAAAACTTGGACTAAAGTTAGTTTAACAATCACTTGAGAAAGTGTTATGAGTTGAGTGGTATTGATATTCTGAAACTTGAATCGATTAGGACCTAACAAGAGTTAGTAATTGATTTGGTCAAGTTAATTCACTCCATTTTGAAAGAACATTGTGAATTCTTTAGCATTATGGGCCCTTGAAATCAATTGGCATGGAGAAAAGCACTTGTTCGACTAGTAGATCGACACATTGTTAGGTGATGTTTCCATGAGATGTTTTCAGCCATTAAATCTATCACTAGTTGTTCAACAGTTGTTAGATAAAATCCAAATCAAGCTTTTGATTCTGCTTAGCAAACTTTTAAAGGAAAACTTATTTATTTAATCTAGTCTTCGAGGGAACAACATTGATCTATATTACAATACTCGTGCACTTGCAGTAGTCTCTGATTATATTTTTCCCTTGATTCTTTCATTATTTTTCCATGTTTTTCTTCTTTTCTTTTTCATTAGCTTATTAAAAAATTTCTAAAAAATTAGATCTTGTTGGTTATTATTGTGATGAAAGTGTGTTACTCTTTACTCGTTTGGGTATTAGATGCATGGTAGATATTATTTATTCTTAGACCTAGAAGAACACAATCCAAAAATTGAACGTTCACTTTGTATGATAAGAGTTAGGAAATTTAAATATAAGAAAACAATGGCTGAAGAGAAAAACCCCCACCTAAGCAACTTAAAGAGTATTTTACTCTCATCATTTATGATTCACTTACCACAAGAGGTATGCCCACTATCACAAGGCCATTTGAGATTAAGCATTCCCTCATTCAAATACCCCGTTATTTTATGGGCTGGAGTCCAAAAATCCTTTCAAGCATGCTGATGCATTATTAGGGATTTGTTCCACTGTATTTTTAAATAATATCTCTAATGAGGCTGTTCATTTGCATCTTTCCCCTTTCTCTTTGAAAGATAAAGCTAATGCTTGGTTGGATACTAACAACATATCACCACTTGGGATCAAATTCAAAGGGACCTCCTGAAAAGGTTTTCTCTATTGGTAAACTGACTACCTTAAGATTTGCTATAACTACTTTCTTACAAAATAAAAATGAACAATTGGATAAAACTTACGAAAGGCTTAAGGAGTTGTTGTAAAGTTGTCCTCACCTTGAAGTCCCTATACGGAAACTCATCCAGAGTTTTTATTCTAGCTTAAAAGTAGTATAATAGTTAAATGGTTGATGTATCATGTGGCAGTAGTTTCTTGTACAAAACTCCTAAAAAATCTTGGGAATTATTTGAACATTTGAGTGAGAATTCACATTTTTGTATGCTACGTCCTCACATTATGGTTTTCCTAGGCAATTAGGAAATAAGGGGATTTATAGGCCTTCACATTTTGTTGACGTTTCTACTAAAGTTGATACTTGAAGTAAGAAATTTGATCAATTGTTGCGCACGAACAAAGTGCCTAACGCCCTGCTATGCAAGATGTGTGTTTGATTTGTGCTAGGCCTATTTAGGCTTTTATTGATTATCCTTGTCTTCGTAAGTATGACCATGTGATTAAACAAGTGATTCCACCCAAGGACATCCGCTAACTAATAATCCTTATTCTAATAATTACAATCATGATTAGAGGAATCATCCTAATTTTTTATGAACGTCTTAAAATATTAAGAATCCACAAGTTCATTCTAGCAAACCTACGCCTCTTGATTTCCTTAACCAAAGATATGCTCCCCTTACTTGCTCTTATCTGCCTTTATGCCTTCACCAGAAATAATATAACCTAAGAATGTGACCTCATAAGTGAAAAAGGTACATTTCTTTTTGTTACCATATAATCTCTCACGTTCAAGAACAAGCATAATCTGAATGAGGTGATCTTGATGCTCTTGCTCGCTCTTATAATAGATCAGAATATCATCGAAATGAACAACCACAAACTTTCTAATATAAGGTTTGAATACTTGATTTATTAGCCTCATGAACGTGCGTTGAGCATTGGAAAGACCAAATGGCATAACAAGCCACTCATACAACCCTCCTTTGGTCATGAAAGCCGTCTTCCATTCATCTCCCTCTCGGATTTTAATTTGGTAGTATTCACTTCGAAGGTCGATCTTTGAAAACACCTTTAAGTCATGTAACTCATCTAGCATATCCTCAAGCCTAGGTATAGGATACCTGTACTTGATAGTGATTTTATTTATGGTTCTGCTATCCATACACATACATTGGCTGCCATCGTTCTTAAGAACCAATAGGGCAGGCACGGCACAAGGGCTTCAAGACTCACGTACAAGCCCTTTTGACATTAGTTCCTCCACTTGCCTTTGAATCTCCATGGTTTCCTTAGGATTCATCCTATATGGTGGTTTGTTTGGAAGGACAAAACCTGGGATAAGATTAATGTGGTGCTAGATATCTCTCTTAGGAGGCAAACCCGTAGGTATCTCCTCTGGAAACAAGTGACAGAATTGGTGTATCAATGAAATGACAATAGGGTGGCTTGGAAGGGGAGTTTCTAGTTCCTCTTGGATGTTCAAGATCCACTCTTTCAAAGCCTTAAACTCATGGTATGAGGCCTGACGATGTGGTTCACTAAAGGTTAGTAAACAACTAGAACGCTCGGGCGTCTTTTGAGGTTTGCTTTTGTGGAGCTCGGATGGTGATAAAGGAACTAGGGTGGTCTTCTTTCCTCCAAAGAAAAAGGAGTATGTATTCAGAAACCCATTATGCATCACCTTCCTATCATCTTCCCTCTTCTCTCTGCCTTAGTGGCATCAACTGGTATGACCACGTTTGGAGAGTTAGACATGGTCGCTCCTCTCGTTGTCACTCTTTTGGCTTTCGCTCCTCTCCTTATCAGTCGAGCTGCTTTCCGCTCCTCTCTTGGAAGCTTGGTGGCAAGGGCCCACCATCTGACTTACAGCCGCCAAGCCGTAAAGTCCATAGTGGTCATATCTTCGGAAGGTGCCCTGCTAACTCATATGGAAAGGGATCTTTCGCACTTCACTTCCCCCAATCATTCAGTTCAACCCCATAGGCAGGACTAATGTTAGAGAAGAGGTTTTGCGGCACAAAGCTACTCCAGGAAAGAGTCCACACTAGGGATTTCGGACATCATTTTATGCTAATTCAAACCAGACCCTTCAGTGGATCTTGAATTTTGCTTGAGTTAAAGGCTTTCTGAGTTCTTGAGTTAGAAGAGAGACAGGAGACGAGAACGGATTCATATGAGTTGTTCTTGTTTGAGTTGCTTGACCAGACGGAGGGGATCTGTAGCGAGCCCTTGGCGATTGAGAGGATAACCCTGAAGGATTTTGAGTACCTTTCATCTGCCCCGCAGAACCAATAATCTACCCAAAGGAGAAAAAAAGTCTATTCAAGCCGTGCTTTTTCTATCTCATATACTGTCATCGTCGCTTAGACCGGTATTTCCCTATCTCTCGTAGACGTCTTCTTATCCCCGAGGCCCGATAGCATCGGTAAGTACCGTGCGTGTCTCCCGGGGCATTCACTATTCCTATTTCTTTGGTTTAGTCTCTCCCCGAGTGTTTTTCGCCTTCTTTGCCCTTATAATAGAAAAATAGAAGGAAGACGCTGAGACTTTGAACTTTCCTTCGACGCTGGTTAAGGCAAGGAAGTGATTTAGCACCATTAATGATGTAGGGCATGGGGTCGAGAAAGCAAGGCAGTCAAATCAACTCTCAAACGAGCTCTGGGTGGTTCATTCATCTGACGATATATGTCAACTACTTCAGCAAGGAGTGCTATTGTGACAGTACCGGGAGCGTGAAGTGACATCAACAAAGTTAGCCCCATATCGGGGCTTTTTATCAAAACTAACATATGAAGGACTAGTCTTGCTCTTTTCTTCAGTGCTTAGTAGCTGCTTGAGAGCCATGGCAGATGTGTCAATCTCTAACCTGGTTGGCGAAAAGCTGAACTGGACCAAGTATTCGTATTGGTCGATATGCACAACGTCCTATCTGAAGGTGCATGATTTGTGGGGAAGTCACGGGTGGCACATAAGCTGTCTCACCCAGAAAGCCAGACTTGAGGCTAGCACGTGAAACCAGAAGGCTAAGAGAGCCTTATACATCCTAAAGAGGACTACGACAAAGGAGATGATCAATCATACCAAGGACGCGAAATTGCCGAGTCAGGCATGGAATGCGCTGGCAGTCGCTATTAGAGAAGCGGCTAGGAAGTGTAGTCAAAAGGCAATATGTCATACCAATCGAAGTAGACTTCGGGAGAGTAAAGGAGCTATGCTTTCAGTGTGAGCAGCTGGGCGGAGAAAGCAAGTATTTATAGGCCAAGAGAGTACGCATCATCCTCAACAGAGTCAGGCCTAAACACGATAATGCGCGTGCTTTGCTTCAATTCAAGCACGTTCCAGCATCCCTGTCGCTCATTTCCAATATGTATACGAATAAGGAAAATCTGCTGAGAATGAGAGGGATTCAGCTATGAAGTGATGTGGGGCCGTCATCACCAGACCTGGCCATGTTATCATTTTCAGGTTCAGGTAAGAAGGAAAGAGGAAAATGATAGTTAAATAATTAAGCGAAACCCTCCAAGAAAGGCGACAACCTGCACAGGAGTGGCGCTGGAAACCACAGAAGCGGTTGATACCAGCAACAGTACCAGATGCCAAAGTCGCAACCAAGGAAGAGCAGAGCATGCTCCAAGAGTTAGCATTACCTTTGCTTTTTTTCTTCTTTTTTTTTTAATTGTTAAGAGACCAACTCAACTCCTCTTCTTCTTCTCGAGAGAGATGGGATTTGAAGATTAAGGGGAAATACACTTAGACGAGATTGGTATGAAACAATAGTTCAAACTGTGATGGATGTTAAAGTGATAGACATTCAATCAACGGATTGAATAATCTGCGTAAAATCTTATCTGGCTTCTACTTCTTTTCTTTGATTACTCTACGCTACAATATTGATTATAAGTCTAAGCAATGGAATAACTGCAGCCCAATTTACGAGTGAGCTTGCATAGGGAGCCGTTACCTATTCTTCCCATCGAGAAAGTGAGAAGAAAAGCAGAGCTTTATAATGGATTTTTTTGGGCTATCAAAATAGCTTATGAGTGCATAAGATATGCCAACAGCTCATTCAATAGCAATTTCAGCCCACTTTGCCCGTGGATGGAGTAAGTAGTCAGGAAAACATTTATCGTTTTGAATTAATCCGATCAGATCTGCAGGTTAATTATCAGGTAACTTCTTACTTCCTATATAATAATCTAACTTGACGCTTTATTGCCACTGCACCTCCCACTTATTAGATTGATACTATGGAATGCTTTCTTGTTCAAGTTCTCTGCATCATCCTTGTCCCTCAAAGGATGCATCCAATCCGGTATAGAAGGGAAAGTCTAATAAGATCAACGGTCTTTGTCCGTTCTCTATAACTAGAAAGAAATAACCAGTTCTTCCTTAAATAACATACCAACCGGACTCACCTAATGAAATGCCCAGTTAGAGTAGGGAGAGGATCAAAGCAAACTAAGCATCACAGTGGTTAGCCCCTCCTAAAAAAGTAAAAGAGTAACAGAGTCAAAGTCAAGCATTCCAATGGGTTCGCTTCGTTAGATAGAGTGACCATTGAGAGTTGCCTACCTTCGGACACTGAACTGACTTGACGAGATGGGTTTTCCTTTCATCGTAGATATGCTTTTCACTTCTTTCTTTTTTTTTTTCCGTTTTTCGGTATGTAGCTCCGTGAGCTAGGAACGAGAGAACATTAATCTTTATAAATTCCTGAACGAGAAAGCGGTACGTATGGTTGGCGTATGCCTGGAAACTAGTCCAGAATGATGTCATCAACTGCACGATAGACCATGAGTAAGCACTTTTGACAGCTTTAGAAGAGTCCTCCTCCAGCGGGTTTTGGACTGGAGTCAGGCTGTCATCAAGCTTTGTCAGAACAGGTTTAAGTTCTTTGACCTGTGTTATCTCCTTGGATGTATCTGTTTTTATTGAAATTTCCACCTGGCCAATCCATTTCAGGATTGCCATTTGTCTTTCGTTAACGTATGTCTTGAGTTTCTTTGTCAAAGCCTTGTAGGCCATGACCCTTCTATTGGTGCTTCCAGGGGCTTGATCTATTCATGGTTTGAGGATCGGGGATGAACCTTGCCGGCCTTAAAGAGCTTGGCCTGACGAGGTCGAGCCATATATGACGCATGCCTTCGTCTATCCTCTTCTTGTCCTAAGTCACATTATTAGGTTGCCCATAAATGCTCTGTCCCAAAAAGCGTACGGGGCCCACATTCTCTTGGTACAAGAATTCCTCCTGGGCGTGCACCTTAACAATGAGTGGCTCCACATCTGCCCAGATGATTTCAACATCGTTTCCATTCCAAAACACCAAGAGTTGGTGCAAAGATGATGGGACTACTATCCAAGCGTGGATCCAGTCTCTCCCTACCTTCACGAAGTAGCTGGCAGTGGCCTTTACCATGAAGAATGCTTTTGCTGCCAACTGTCATGTCTGCTGGGAATACCCCCATTGTTTTATAGATTCCTCCTGTGAAATTTATGGAGCATAAGGGCAGCAAATCATCTTTGTTCTTTTCGAGTCGGTTCAGAACGGACCATAGCAAGTGCTAACTGCGGCCTCGCCATCGACCAATACCCAAGACACCCACCGTCCCTCGAGACGTACCTTTCTATTATATAGATAGAGCGGCTTCAGGTGCATAATCATAATAGCTTTGGTTCTATTATATAGATAGAGTGGCTTCAGGTGCATAGTCATAATAGCTTCGGTGGGGTTCTCTCTAGGCGGAGCCCTCTCCGTTGCTTAGAGGGGGTTGGGCTTATCAGGCGAGCTTGCCTTGGCCATTTCTTTTTTAGGGCTGTCACCTTCGACTTCGTTAAGGGCGACGGACTATCTTATTCTTGCCTACTTGATTAGGCATTTCTATCTCTCAAACGTCAAAGCGCTTTAGCTTAGGGTTCACTCCTCTCACATTTTTCGAGTTAGAGGATGCTCCTTACTTCTTTTTAGACTGCAAGTGACGAACTATAACCTAAAGCGGTCACCGCTGTCCTACTTTACTTTTTTACTCAACCGCACCCGGAAAGCGAACCCAAGGCAAATGCAAATCTCGCCCCATTTTCACTCGAGCGGAAAGAGCTGACCAAGAGACAAGAGCTACCTCACTAGACTCCATTGCTCCTAAGGCTTCGTCAGAGTCTGACTAATGGCATAAAAGATAAGTCGAATGCTCCTGGGCAAGAAAAAGGAAGATGACATAGACTATGCCTTTGATTCAAAAGAGCCATCACAGCTTATGAAAGAGCAGCTTGGAAATGGATAATTACTTCTTAATACCTACCAACTGAGACGGAGAGAGCCCTTTTTTAGTCTTGTCGGAATAGGACCTGTTGGTGGTTTCAAGGTCAAACCATTAGGACTTTAGTCAAGTCTTCATAGTCTAACTTTAGTTCCAGAGATAGTGACTCGGCTATTCTTATTCCTTTACTTTGAATCAAGGTCTTTCCAGAGGAAGGGGGAAGCAAGCAAAGCTAGCCACGGATCGGAGGGGAAAGAGTTAAGTAACTTCAATAGACTACCGAATGGGTGTGGGGAAGAATCTTGCCGAAGGAACTACCTTTCTTATTCGGGTTAAGGGATACGATTCTCTTTTAGGCTAGGCAAGACCGAGAACTCGATTTCGGGTGAAGCCTTAGTTGTCGCTGGTGGTAGAGGAAAGGCTTGATGTGGTCCAGTGAAGGTTGAATCTGTTGAGATTGAAGATTGAGAAAGCTTTCTGATGCAGGTAGAATGTTAAACTATAAGAAGAAGAGAAAGTCCTTATCCTTATTTAGAAACAATCGATTTGCCCAGAATCAGTCCTTGCCTATGCCTTTCGATGATCAGACCTAAGAAAGGCAGGCCCAGCCCCAAAAAGCACAGAGCCTTAGTGACCCACGTGTCATAAGTTGGTAATCAACGAAAGAGCAAGAACTTTCAGGATCAAGACCTGAACTTGAACTCAGTAGGAAGACGCACGATAGAAGCTTCCCGAGCTGCTGCCTTTACCTCTTTCGCTTTCTTTGAGAGGTCGCTAGCACATTAGAATGCGAGTTCGGATGCTTTTATATATTTAATAAAAAATTAGATTTTGTGAGATTAGACGCGACCCGTCTATTAGGAATAATGTAGGAATAAGCGGTCTATTAGGAATAATGCCTTCTTTTTCTTCAGAGGGGCAGTGACATGTTTAACCAAGAAGAAGCTGTTAGAGCAATTACCGCTCTTTCTATTGAGTTCATATCCGCTCTTGTGTGTTAAGAAAAGAAGAGACGTCGAGCGGCTTATGAATCTTATAGGACGAGGTAAAATGGCACGAGTGAGCTTATTAAAGCGCGAATCATAGAGGAAGATCAAGGGGGTCAGATCCGCGGGTGGGACAAATCTTGTCTTTGTCTTTGCAAGGGAAAGTATGGATTGAAACCAAAAAAAACCGTGACCTCAGATGAGCAACAGTCAAAGTAGGGACTTAGAGAAACGCATCTGATTGTGAGCATCGTTCGATTGAGTAGGTCAGGAAAGAGACTTAAGGTGATTATCCCTCACCTATCCTTGAAGTTGGTCAAGTTCTTTTCCTTAGGACACCGTTTTGCGTATTAATACTCATGCGTCAACCTCTTCCTCCAATGCTTTCTGTGAGCCCTTATTTATTTCTTTCCAGGGCCGTCTTATTGCAACGACCAAGCCCAAGACACAGATCTTTCATTGGGCACACCGGGTTAGCTCATATAGAGTCATCTCTAACTTCAAGTGATGAAAAGCCTTCCTCATATTCGTAAAAAATCTCCGAATAGACACTCCAGCTCCACCTCACTTTGGAATGCTATAATCATGTCATCCGCATATCGAACATAACCTACCATGTGACCTAGTTTATGCGCTTATCCAAAAAAAAAGAAAGAAAGATCTTCATCATGACGGGAGAAAGAAAGAAACGGGGGCTTCAAAGTGCTATGACCTTCGTTACGGTCGAGTAATCTTTGTCTACTATGTGGGGAGTTAGAAAGGCTCAATCGAGGTTGATAATGCTTGGGTGAGGGTCTTGATTCTTCTCTGTTGACGTGCCAATTCCCACCTCTGCGTCTAAAGATGGAGGCCTTTATGAATGAAGTCTACGTTCATGAGGCAAAGACATCAATCTGCTGCTCGAGCTCTTCTCGCTGCTGTACATTTAGGAAGTAGATCGAAAGAAAGGAAATTGATATGCAACACTAATAGGCTCAGTAGAGAAAGCGGGATTGAAAGTAGGAGGGGTGCTAAGTATTCACCCAGACTTATTTCTATATGAAAATCAAAAGACGAAAGAGGGGGGTCAACTCCAACCATCATCAGAATAGTCGATTCGTTCCGTCATCACCGATGAAATCATATTTCAAACCCGTGCTTATATGTGGATTCATTCTTGATCAGAAGGTAGTGACGATTCGGGTGATGAAGCAATTTTTTATCCTACGTGCCCTCAAGGGTGCGGGAAAATGTCAAAGGCTTGACGGATTCAAAGTAGCTCGTTCCAATCTCTATTGAAAGCTTACCCGTCGTCTAAGGTCATAATATTCTCATTTTCTAGTTTTATAAATGAGGAACAAAGAGGTTGGTAAGTCCCATCGACTCATCAAGGTTAAGTAAGCTGTCTATCCGTCTGTCACCTTGACTTCATCGCCTTTGACGCCTCAGTTTCAACGTCAGATGAATGAGATCTTCTTTCAACGAGGTAGGGTGGAGCTGGTTAGAGCTTTGCGGTACCCCGCAAGCCTGTGACGTGTAGATGGCTTGGTGATATGATCTTAAATTTGATTGAATTTTTACAAATCAAAATGGATATACAAGGCGGCCTTCGCAGATCTATAATCCCTTTCAGTAAGCGTGCAGGCCAAGAGGCTATTTAAATACTTCGCTGATGCTCTATTACATACAAAGCTTCGAGCTATCAAGCCGCCCACCTAACTTCAAAAAAGTAATTTTGTCTGATTTCCCCTCTTTTGCAATCAGTTTTGCTACAGCACCCACTGCTTTAGCTAATTGTCCACCCTTCCCTTTTGTTCTTTCTATGTTATGTATGGCTGTGCCTAAGGGCATATCGGTCAAAGGTAGGGCATTCCCCATTTTGAGTTGAACTTCTGTACTAGAAACAATGGTATCTCCGCCCCTCTGGGATGTCAAATCTATCTCTTCTCACCATCCCCATAGTGTAACAGACTTTAGTATGAAAATCGATTTTACCATATATGTCTTTTTTATTCCGTTGAAAATCGATTTTATGATGTAGACGCTTTTGACCTCCTCCTCTACGCCTTGCAGTGATGATTCCTCTGGCATTACGACCTTTACCACAATAACGCTGTCCATAGATCAACGAATTTCGTGGATTAGATTTCATTTGAATGTCTATGGCTCCATTGCGTGTGCTTCGAGTAGAACTTTTGTCTAAATGTATCGCCATGCGTCGTCGTAGTTTGATTTCAGTTCTTTTCTTTCTAAGAAGTGGAATAGAGTAACCCAGTTGAAGCGTAATGATCATACGTCTATAATGCATTGTATGTCCCTAAATAGGTCTCATTCTTATACCCTTTCCCGGGAGTCGATGGCTATTCACAGCTATTACCTTGACACCAAAGAAGAGTTCGACCCAGTGCTTTATTTATGTCGTAGTTGATCCTGATCTTGATTTTCTTTCTGTGGAATCTATGGTTAAAACCCCAAGACTTATTCGTTACCTAGACTTAATTAATTAGTTAATTAGGCCAGTTCCCTTCTACCTTTACTTGTAAGTACCATAGTCTACTGGTCTGGTTGTTGATCTCGTACCTCTGTCTTTTTTCTTGAAAGTTAGATTGAACACGAACTGCTAATGCGGCTAACTTACTGGTCGCATTTTTCAAAGGTAGAATAAACACATTCACTCACCTACTCTATCATGTGAAATGTCCATTAATGATGTTTTAGACGCTAACAAGCAAGACTGGAGAAAGAAGACAGCGAAACAAAAGAGGTCATGGGTTCTCATTGTGGCTACCCTGAGTTCATATGTCAAGGGCTGGTAAGGATACTACGACGAATGACTCCCTCATATTATGTCATACCATTGAAGGTAATAGTCTCTATTCTCTGCTCTCAATCAACCCGAGCTTCTATCGTAGTTGAATGATAAACGAATAGCGGGCATTCTGTTCAAAAGCATACGTGGAGCTTCTGTTAAGCATATAACTAGCGTTCCCACTCGCTTTTGGGGCTCGCCATCCTTCATCTGGTTGAGAAGGGACTGTGACTTGTTTCCGCAAGGACAGGTGTTAAGATAAGAAGAGAAGGGCTACTTTTGTTAGGCAAAAAAGCAAGCCTGCTGCCAATATCGCATTAGGGAAGGGGGAGTCCATTCTATAAAAGTATGGATGGTGAGTTTCTTTCTGGAAGTTTCAACCTTTGATTCTGTAGCAGACATGGGAACAGATCGAGACGGGAAAGGAAAAGCCATTATTTAGATTTCTAAAGAAGCATAGGTCTTCACCTTCTTCGTTTGCTCACTATGCTCAATGCATATTAGAAAAGTGTGTAAATGTGCTTTTCGAGCATCTTATTGTCACAGGGGGATGTTGAACAAAGATTGACTCAATCCTTTATTAATTCTGAAAGATGGGATTATTAAACCATTGCTGACTTACGAAAAGAAAGATTTTCCTTAAAGATAAAGACTAGTAGATAGTACAGACCAGCTACGCATGTGTTAAGCATAAGGCTTCAGACGTATGATTGGGCTGCTGTATTCTCTTGCCCCAGAGGTCTTTATGAAGTTTGACTCATTCTTATGAAGTGTTTATCGTTTTAGTGAGTTTAACTTTATTTCACTTTATAGGTGTGCAGAAAGAGGGTGCGACTCTCTTAGTTACATCTCACTCCTTTATGCAAGCTTGATCTTATATATGATACCACCAGTCGTCAAACCCAACCTAGTTCGGTCAGACTACCTTCACTTTTGAGCCCCTTTCTCCCGAAAGAGATAGATTCAAGCTGTAGATGCTCTTACTTCTCTAGTCCTTCCTTTTCTCTCCTTCCCCGTAAGCTTTGACCTTATAGCACCGCACCCTAAACTGATCTTTTCTTGTCGACTTCTAAAAGAAGAGTAAACGGGTAGCTTTAAGGTAATTAGTTTTCTTTGGTCTAGCATTTCTGGTTGGCTAGTCGGTGCCCTCCCTTTCATTCTAAGCTGTCGATAGCAGGTGATAGGAAGCTTCAAGCAATAGCAACCTTGACACCTAGGATCTCTTTCTGCGTCTACTAATGCTTTTGAAAGTGCTGGCGGTTTGGCGCCTGTGAGCTCTATCACAATTGACTTGCTAGCAGTCATTCGAGGGAAAAAAAGGAAATGCAACCACGGGAACAAGCCGTCAAGAATGAAACTATTCATTCACAACTCATATGGCTTTTATGGGACAACTACTGATGCGAGTATACTATCAGGTGAATAAGAACTGCGAGACAAAAGTATATTGGGATTTATCCGTCACACCGTAACGAGGGTAAGAATAGTCAGATTATAACTTCGACGCTCTCCAACTCATTTGAAGGCCTCCTTCGCCTTAGAAACTTCGTTATAAAAGACCGTCTATCATAGGACTCCCTCTTTTGCCTTTCCCTCGGCAGGGTGGAACATCAGACTGAACTTGAACATGATGGACTTTTTTTCAAAATGCAATGAAAATTCACTGCTTTTATAGAAGGCAAGAGATTCTCTTATGTCTCCCACTGGCTCAAAGGGCAAAGCAACTCCAATTAGAAATGAAATTCACACAGAATTGAAATGAAAAAAAGGCCTTGGCAAGAATGTATTAAACAAGTTTCTAGTATTGAGAGTGCCAGTTGGCGAGGAACCAAGTTTGACAGCATATACTATTTCATTTCCATGAATGACTATCCTCCCCTCGATATTTATTTACCACCCCTATCGCTTTCCCATGTTAAGCGTGAAAAGGGCGTCGAGTATGATCGAGTTGTTGGAGAGCTTCCTTGCCTAGCCTATGCTCTTTTTTAAGCTAGTTTCAAGCTCATTACAAGGAGTTTACAAGCTGCTTTGATAGAACGAGGTTCGAGCGTGCTTGCTGGCTGGTTTGTTGGTGGAATGCAGGATAGATAGCTATTCAAAGTACCTCTCCCCTTGACTCTGCTTTCTTCTATTAGACCAGGCAGGGATCTCTGATTGGTCGAATGAGCCCATCCCTCTCGCCTATCATTCATTTCTTTTTTTTTTTCCCCATCTTTTGCTTCCTTACTTCCCCATTGGTGTGATATGATCTATTATGAGATTCTATTATTGCTTTTATGAGAGGCGAGAGGGTCCTCCTTCATGCGCTTGTAGTGAACTCCCAACTCGCGTGATGGTCTATGCGCTTCCAGCACTTGTTGTAGGTCTTATTTATTACCTTTGCTACCTTGATGGAATCTATCTCACTAAGACCCACAGAAGGAAAAGAAGGCTGAATCTAACTTACCTTTGTCTATGAAAGCTCACTCTTCTACTTTGATTTTCCTAACTGGTACAAAGGACTCCCACATGCTTTATGGGTGACTGCCATATCCATCTCTTTCACTTGTAAGCTACTAAAGTAAAGAAGAGAGTGTCGAGTTTATGGGTGAGCCCTTTTTGATCTATCTCATTTTTAGTCTTCAAGGTGCATGGCCATAGTTAACCATTATCTTTTAGGGCGCTTTCTTTTCTAAGCAACTCCTCCACCCCCAATTGATCAAGGGACAACAACAATCGACCAAAACAGAACCTACCCCTTTTCTAGTTGAAAAAGAGAAAACGTATAAGATCCGAGGTTGAAGGATCCAAGTCCCAAGGCACGGGATGAGCTAATCTTTGAAGAACCGATAGCATTGAAGATGATGTAGCTTAACGTCAATGGAAGAATTAGCTCAAGCCACTGTACCGGTATAGGGGTCACCCGGCCTATCGAACATAAGAGCAGGGAAGGGACACTCTACGAAGGAAGTAGCATGGGTCAAGTCCTCTGCACGCCGTTGTGCCAGCGTAGAGCAGAACAATTGAATTTCAAAGGTTAGCAGTTGTTAGGCAAGCAGTGGCTATAGGGATCGTTCCAAGCCTTGATATAGGAGATTGCCCGATCTTTCGTACTTTCTTTTTCACAGTTCGATCACAATGACTGGGTGGAAAGGAATCTTCTGAAGCTCAAAGCTAAAGTGTTTATGAATAGCTTGGACTCTTCCATCCCGATTGCTTCTTCTGCCATCAACTTAGGTAGCTCAAGCAAAAGCAGAATCCGCCTTTGGGCTAGCTCGGCTAGCACGGTCCTTCACGATTAGCCCCAGACAGAGTGAGGAAACTAAGTTCTTCAACCCATCATTTACTTTTTTCCTTGGTCTACGATTCCACGCCTGGAGACTTTCTCATTCTTAAAGGAAAGATTTAAGGCCGTCAATGAATAAGAGTTTTCCAGAGAATTCTGGAGAGATTTTTCTTTGCCAGCAATTGCCATAGGGTTACCCATCCTATATAGGAAGCTTGCATTCACTTTTATCTCGTCGCTTTTGTGTGATATGGATCTTCCTTCTATCTCAGAGGTTGCGTATATATTTGAGGGAGCCTAAACCAAAGAAATTCAAGTTCTTAAAGCTGGACACGATGGGGTTTATAGCCATCAACGGTAACAAGAAGATTCGGCGAAAGAATCGGATTTAAGTGAGAGAATTTAGCGCTAAAGCAAGTACGCGCCACTAAAGGAAGAACGCCAAGCCTGTCTTATCAGATTCCCTGTCTCACTTTCTTTCCCTTAACAAAGGGGAGTCAGCAGATGACTACATAGTCCAGGCAATTGCTACCCTAGGGTGTCACCTAAATGCATCATCGAAAGCCATATGAGATGGAGTTTTCATACAGTCAATCCAACCACTGTTTGATTCCATTCCAACCAATTCGCACTTCAAAAGATAAGTGGACTAATTGACAGTTCTCTACATGCCTCAACTAGGGAACTCTGTTGTCCCAGCTCCTATGATTCCTTTCATGACTTGTAAATTCAAACCTTTTGACTCACCCGTGCGTACTTCTTTTAAACCTGATGAGATTCTTTTTAATGTC